>JAHTLZ010000175.1:69762-80742 GCA_023846285.1 Phrynocephalus versicolor
AGAAAGAAAGAAAGAAAGAAAGAAAGAAAGAAAGAAAGAAAGAAAGACTGCTTTCACACAACCACTAAAATCTGCTGCAAACTTAAATACGGATTTCCCTCCAGAGCAGTCACGTGGTTGAAGCTGCAGTTCCTATGTTCCCAACTAAGAACAGCATCAAAGGGCCTTTTCACACGACCCCTAAGATCCGCTGGCCACTTAGACTCGGACCAGGGATCTTGGGGGTTCGTTGCTCTTCCTGCATCCCCACCCCTCTACACTTCCTTGCTCCTGTCTGCGTGAGGGGAGGGAGGAAAAAAGAGAGGAAAAAATGCAGGCTCACCTCCAAAGCCGCCTGGAACCCCGTCGTTGTCCTGATTCCTTCTCTTGTGTTTTTTTTTTTTCCCCCCCCCCCCTTAATCTGAAGGGGGTGGGACCAAAAAAAAAAAAAACAGAAGCGAGGAGAGCCCGGCACTCACCAGATTAAATCCGGACCTGGGGATTTTCACCCTCCTAGAGCAGGTACAAGAAAAGTGCGCTGGGACGCAGTTAGGTGGGCGTGGTCGCACTTAATTTCCTGCAAACTCCAGAGCTGGTGGGGAAACAATTGTAAGCTCCGGAGCTGGCAGCCATTTGCTGCGGAGTTTAGGGGTCGTGTACAAATACCCAAAGACACCAAAATGGGGGCGAAGAGCTTTTGATGCTGATTTTTCCAGTTTCCCACGACTCAAGTACTGGTTTAAAATCCGCATCGGAACTGCGACAAGGATTTCACCACCTCGAGACCAGGTACTTGTAAAATGGGCTGAGTCGCACTTCAGTGGGCGTGGTCACACTTTATTTTCTTTTTAAGTCCACTACTCGTAGGAAAATGATTTTATGCTCTGCATCTGCAAGCACTTTGCAGTGGATTATAGTGTTTGTGGGAAAGCAACCAAAGAAAGAAAGAAAGAAAAGAAAAGAAAAGAAAAGAAAAGAAAAGAAAGAAAGAAAGAAAGAGAAAGAAAGAAAGAAAGAAAGAAAGAAAGAAAAATGTCGTATGACATGTAACAAATGCAGGAGTGGTGAGTATGGATGCTGTTTTAGCTTTACACACCAACATGGAGTGGTGGACGGCACAAGATTTCACAACAAATCATAAGATCCATTTAACAAGAAGGGAAGGGGAAACAGTAAGACCAGCAAGTAAGGGCCACGAGCCAAGTTACAGTAGCAACCACAAAGGGGGGGGGGAATCAGTGTATGTTTGGAAACAACAAAATGACCAGTGCCTGTTTTCTCTTATTAGGGATAATTCAGATAGCCAAGACATTTAAAAAGAGCCATTTACCTCTGCTACAATTAGTGCAAGGAGACAGAGGATGACACCAGCTAAGCTCAGTTGGATGATGTTGGACCTTCTGTAGTCTCTTTCCTCTGCTTCTCGCACTGCAGACATGGGAACATCCACGTCTTCTGCAGAGAAGAGAGGGGCACCGTCAACACCGGTGTTATTCTCATTTTGGCTCTCAGGCATAAAGGACAGATACTAATGGAAGGCGGGAGGACATATCTGACCCAGAAAAAGCAACTTTTGGAACTAAGGGGGGAAGCCTCGAACCAATGAATAGAAACTGAAGGGAGCCCAAGTTTCAGTTCAGTTCCCCGTTGTGTCTCCTTGACAGGGCTGGAACTGATGATCCAGACGCAGGCATGTCCAAATTTTTGGCCCTCCTGATGTTTTGGACCACAACTCCCAGAATTCCAAGCCTGTATTACCAATGGCAAAGAACTGTGGGAGTTGTGGTCCAAAACATCTGGAGTGCCGAAAGGGTCTCTTTTCAGCTCTGCAGTTCTGAGATTATGATTATTACAGTATTAGGACAGGTGTTTTTGATCAGAGCTGTTGGATAAAAGAAGAAATTGTCGTCGATAGAAGTCATCGCTCGTTCACCACAGCAGCAGCTGGGGAAACTATTTCGAGGGGTTGGGTTGAGAACATGTACTTTGGGGTCTTTGTTGACAAAGTTAATTCCAGGGGGGGTTGGATTACTCATCAGCCACAACCTCTAGGTAAAATCCCTATTCTTCACTACAAGTACTAAAACAATGATGGTGAACCTTTTAGAGACCGAGTGCCCAAACTGTGATTCAAAACCCACTATTTTCCCACAAAGTGCCAATACACCAATTTAACCCGAATAGAGGTGGCTGTGAAGGGGTGATATGTTGGGTGCTCACAGAAAGGGCTCCAAGTGCCACTTTTGGCACCCGTGCCGTAGGTTTGCCAACACTGTACTATAATAATGCTGAGCTGGTCACTTGCAGTCCAGTCTGGCAGTGCAGATCCTCCATTGAGCCAGGATGGAGGTGCAGAAGGTAGGCAGCTTTTTTTCCCCTTCCCTGCTGGGGTCACACAATCCATTGCGTACATTAGGCAAAGCTGAAATCTCCGGTAGATTAGGGCCAAAATGAAGGAGCCCACCCCATTTCTCCCTTTGTTTTTCCACTCTGGTTTTTTTTTTCATCCTTTCTCTTTTGACTCCCCTCGTTTCTAACCTTCCTCTCCATCTTGGACCTGCCAGGGATGGAACCACTTAATCTGGAGAAGACACGGTCACTTCTAAGGGGCCTTAGTCAGAGACCCAGATGGGCTCATGCTGAAGGCCACCTCTGGACCACTGCCTGTAAATTACTCACTCCTGGTCCCACCCAACACGATGATTCTAGGAGCAAAGGTGATGCTAAGACATCTTCTCCTTCCCATAACTTACCTGTTACCCTTGTGCCGTTTTTGGTCTGTATTGCTTTTCTTTGATCATCATCAAGGAACTGCATGTCAGGAGTCACATCATAACCGTTATAGCTTGTTTCTGTGTTTTTTAAAAATAAAATATAAAAAAAATAGCATTACTTTTTTAGATGCAGAAGTGTCAATCTTTTTACCATTGTATCTAAGTAATTTTAAACTTTAAATAGCCAAAATCTTCCCTTTGAATGGCTGTGCATATTACTTTATTTGTGAAGCAGGAAAAAAAAATTCCCAGCCCTTTTCTCTCCTTCACAACGGACTGTATATTTCTGATATACTAAAAACCCAAAAGGCAAAACATACATGCACATTACAAGGACCCCTAATATTAAAACACTTCCAAAATCAAAACTCATTTAAATTACAGTGCTATTGTGACATCTAGAGGAAGAACTTGAAATTTACTCTTTCTGTGAAGCACATTGATTGGACAACAAACACCATTTTGTTGAGGAAAGGCCACCAAAATCCATTTTTTTTTAAATCCAACTGCAAGGCTAAACCCACTCAGTTAATAGGAAGTTAAAGGCCCATTTCTTTCAATACATCTACTGCAAGTGGCCTCGCTGCAGTATAAACATCAAATAAATAAATAAATAAATAAATACATACATACATACATACATACATACATACATACATACATACATACATACATACATACATACATACATACATACATACATACATACATATTGGTAACAAGCTAATGTTTCCAGGCTCAGAACACATTGTTTTCTGAAGCAGGTCCACAACTAGGAGAGGAGGGGGGCATACTGTTACTTTGTTCTTTATTCCTTTTGCTTGCTAATTAATTATCTGTCTGTGTGACTAAGGACAAAGGATAGGACCCTCCGCTGAGGGACCAGATGGAGGTGGATCGGAAGGAAAAGGGACAGAAGTAACATCCACACAGAAGGAGACAGCTGGAATGGACAAACCGATTGTGCAAGGGTTCTTTGTTATGGTGAAGAAATGAGGAGGGTGGGGAGTGCTAGAGGAAGAGTTAAAGGCAATAAGCAGAAGCATTGGGGTGCCGGTAGGTTTGGGAGAGGAAAGACAGATGGAGATAAAGAATAGTGTAGGGGTTCAAGTAGAAGACAGAGGAGTCTGGAAACAGAAAAAAGGAATACAGGTGACAGAAGCAATGAAAGAAAAGAACAGAGAAAATAGGAACAAGTTAGACTATGGGACGTGGTCAGACATTGGCATGTAGGAGTGCAGGTGAATTCATTACGGTGGGGAAACAAGGAGGTGGGGTTGCAGATAGATTCGTTTGAAGACAAGAAACGTACTAAAGAGATAGGCATACAGGTAGAGGGGCATGAGACAGTAGGGGGTGCGAGACGAGGGAGGCAGTTAAAAAAACCGTTAAGGCAGAGGGAGGAGTTCAGACAGAACGCAGGGTGTTGATGGTGGCAGACAAGGGAACCCAGACAGAGGTTGAAGCTGTTAAAAGGATTGAGACTGGCTTGCCTTTGCCTACACCCACAGCTCAAAGATTTACCCTCACGCCATCGTGGAGAGCTGTTAGATTGACCAGTAGAGATGGGCACGAAACGAACAATTTTTCGTTTCCGTTTTCATTTTTTCGTTTCATTACGTAACGAAATGACAAACAAATTTTCTCTAAAATGAAACGAAACGAACAGAAACACTGGAAATTTTGTCGTGCGTTTCATTTCCGTTACTGCAATATGAGTGAATTGCTTAAAATCCTAAAAAAAAAATCACAAAAAGTTGAAATAAATGGTAACGAAACGGTAACTAAACGAACAAAAACGAAAATGATTTTTTTGCAAAAATTCACAAAAAACGGAAACGAACTGAAATGGACCCTCCAAATGACAAATGACAAACAAAATGCCATTTTTTTGATTCATGCCCATCTCTATTGACCAGTCAAGCCAGTGGGCCACCGGGATGGATCCCTGGTTGGGGATGGAAACCATGGAATATGGTTCGCCATCATTGTTGTGGCACTCACTGCGCTGGACCCATGGTGAGCCCTGGTATCAATCCTCCCCACCAATGAGCAACAACCTGTTTATACAAGATGTTTTATTTGAAAGTTTATTGTTACCCCACAATTCTTGTGACCTGTTAAATTCTTCCAATGTTGTTGATCATCAAAAGAAAGCACATGAGCCAGTTGTCTTAAAAGAGTTTAATAAAAGTTTGTTAGATTTTGAAGAACCTCTTGCCTCGGGTCATCCCTCACCAGCGGAACCACTTATAAAAATGACTGAACCCTCAAAGTCTGGTGTCCCTCTTGCCTGCCTTTGAAGGTTTTTTTTTTATTGGTATTGAAGGAGGGGGGTAAGGGGGTGGTGATCATCTGGGGTGGGTGGGCACTTTGAACGTAACACCCTACCCAGTACCTGGGACACAGTTTTCTGAGAGAAACAAATGTTTTGTTGTGTGACAGTTGTTACCTCATGGTGTCTTGTCTCTGAACAGAAACCGGGAACAAACCATGGCAAGGAAATACCCTACCCCAGAGCCAGGTACAGATTTGTCTCACTTAGCACCCGTTCCGGTGCCATGGTCGAGACAAATTTCAGTTGTTGCCTCGACGGACGTGAACTATCTGAGGCACAAAGAGAGGACTGTTCTGCTTGTATACTGCCCCATAGCATGTAAAGCACTCTCTGAGCGGTTTACAATTTATTTATGCGGGCTACACACTGCCCCCTCAACAAGCTTGGGAATCATTTTACCGACCTAGGAAGGATGGAAGGCTGAGTGAACCTGAGCCTGCTACCTAGGATTGAACCCCAGGTTGTGAGCACAGTTTTAGCTGCAGTACAGCAGTTTAACCACTGCACCACGAGGCTCCTCGTGTAAGTCAGGACTGTGCAGTGTTTGTATAAAATCCTCCTCACAGAGAAACACAATTTTCCAGTTTAAAGACAACTTTCTCCCTATGCTGTTCTTTGCACCAGAGAAGGAAAGAATAAAAAACATCATTTCATTGTTGAAAATGAATCTGGATTATTAACTTCTCGGAAGATCTCATTTTTGATTTCATGTTTTTAACAAGGATTAACTTAATATATTTCTCTATATAGAACAAAGACATGTGAATACCACAAAAGTATTCTCATGTTTGATATACCCCCAAAGGAACCTAATATTTCCCTGTTTATTCATAATTTAGTAATCTACAAATCTACGAATCCTAAATCTTATTCTTAACCATATTAAGTCAACAATCTACAGTGAGATGTAGAGAATCCAAATGTAAGTTGAGAGTTCAGAAAAGGAAACAGAAAAAAATGTGGCAGTGTAGACTTGCACCAGAGCATATTATAACAGCAAAGACTTGGGGGATTGATAAGCAGTTGATATGCCCATCATTCAACTGGAAAAAAACCAAGGGGAGGGGAGTCTTCTGGTGTCTTAAATCTGCTTCTGGATTACATTGGTACAGAGCACACCCTGCATAGATATTTCTCTCACCTCAGACCTTCTTTCTTGGGTTACCAACACCAAACAAGAGACAACGACTTCTCTGCCCTCACACTACCCTTGGTGCCAGAGTGTCTGAGTAATTTAACTCTCATTTCTCAAAAATCACACCAGGATGCTTGCATTTTCACTTTCATTTCATCCTCCAACAAGTAGAAACTTATATTTTTTTTATTTCTAATCTAACGTTGGGTTCATCCAAGCAAACGAGACTCTGAAAATTATGAATTATTATTACAGGTATTTGGAACTATCAGATTTAGATATATTTGGAACTCTCTGAATATGACATTATTCAGTGAATTCTGAATGTTTCCAAATTCCAAATGCACATCCTTAAAAAAGGAGATACAGGAATGGAAAACTGCTGTCAATACATTGGATTTAACTGTACTGCAAGGTGTAAGAAAATCATATTGGCTGTGTTTATTATGTTACAACATTTGCAAAAAAAATCTAATACATGTGGCTATACATTATGAGTTACACTGAGAAGGAATTTCCTCAGTGTCATCACCTCTGTCTCATTTAGAGACTCCCTGATCTATTTTTCATTTAACAAAACAGTTGAAGATTTGAACCACATGTATCTGGCATTCTGCCTAATTTTAGTGTTGTTTTAAGAAAAACAAAGAGCAGCTAACGCATAAGTCAAGCACAGGTACAGAACCAACTGAATTTTCTCACCATTGGACACTGTTAAGCTGATGTTGGCTGCCAATTTAACACCCAAAGCCAGCAATGTGATGGAATAAATCCCAGAATCCTCTGCTCTCATATCCCAGAGGACCAGGGAAGCATCCTCTGAAGACAATTCCACACGATGTGCATATTCTCCGGTCTTCCAAATGCTGATCTCACAAGAATCCTTCCAGTATCGAGCGCCCTGCTGTTCCTGGCAGTCATCCGCTTTGACAATGAGAACCAACCGAATATGAGGACCAGTGAGAAAATACCATCGCAACTGGAAATACTCGGGCATCGAGGCTGAAAAATGCAGTGAGGCAGGAAGCAAGGCTGTATCTCCTAATGGAACTGAAATTGATGATTTGGGTGTTGTCAACAAGAAGGCTGCAGCAGAACCTGGAAAGGTGAGAGAGCAAAAGAAAGGGTCAGGTTAGATGATGGGATTTGTAATCCAGATGCCATCATCTGTTCTAACCCAAGACCAATGGCTTTTGAAGATCACTAAGACTAGTTAATACCCTGTGAACTACAACTCTCACCACCCAACTGACCATTCAGACAGCAGTCTTTTCACACTCTTCCTGGATATTTTAGAAATCAAAACAATATTTTTTGCATGCAAAGCACATATTAACTTCTGCTGTTGGACTATCATAGAATAATAAAATAGTGAAGTCGGAAGGGACCTCTAAGGCCATCAAGTCCATCCCCCTGCTCCATGCAGGAACACAAACCAGAGGATATCTGCCTTGAGGTTGTCCAAATTTCTCTTGATTGAATGCTTCCAGTATTGGAGCACTTACCACCTCTTGAGATAGTGAGAGCTATGGTAATTCCTTTACAAAAAAGAGATCAAGATTGTACTCTCCATTGCTGCAAAAGAGGTTTGTTTAAACCACAGCTGAGGAAATGTTCTTTCACCAAGCCAGATCTCCGATCAGTCTAGTTGAATATCAGCTACATTGATTACAAAACGCTCTCCGGGGTTTTTCCTTCTTTCTTAGCCCAATCCGGAATATCAGCAGCAAATAAACTTTCTCTATCCAGCACCGTTTTTTGCTTCCCAGGCTGGCTCTTAGATGGTGATCGGTACAGATCAGCATGACTATCACATCTCCAGTCGTAAACTATACAACAAAAAACAAAAACAGCCCTGTGGTCTGGTTTCCCTTCCTCCCGCCCCTGGTAATTTATAACATCACAATTGCAGGACTGGGCAATACCATTTCAGTCTGCAGACAGGAACTGTGCAGATGAATGGTGCCCAGCCCGTGTGCAACTCCTTTTATCAAGTAAGCCAACTGTTTAGATAATTGCAACATTTATACCTACCTTTCTCTCCAGTGAGATCCCACCTACTGATTTGCCTCTTATCCATCCTTCACAGCATGAGAGTCATCCAAGGCTGAGAGGAGCAGGGGCAACCCACTCACTCAAGCTCATGGGGCAGTTAAATTTTCCAGGTCACATTCTAGCACTAACCACTACACCGCACAGTCTCTTTCCACCAGTCATGGGTGTCACCTGCATCTTGAGCAGTGGGTATCCTAATACATCTTTGCAACCCGAGTCTTGCAATATCTCTGCTTTTCTAACTTCTTTCCTGGCCTGCAGAAGCAAACATTTCTAACTGTACTCACCCAGCAGCATCAGGAACAGCCATGGTTTTGCCATTGCAGCAAGGACCTTCTCTTTCTCTCTGCAGCATCTGGTAGGTCCTTGTTATTGTTATGCTCCCGTGTCAGCAATCTGCTCTGTTTGAGGGAAGATCAGTGGAGCCAGGGCTTCCGGGTGAGTCTGGATCACTGCCTGTTGACACCAGTCAAACTTTGAGGGATTTACTTTAAAGTTTCATTCAGGGTCAAAATATAATACAGTGGTACCTCTTAAGACAAATGCCTCGTAAGACAAAAAACTCATAGGGATAAAAAACAAATTCCAGGAATAGGCATGCTTTGAATGACAAAAATTCCCTATGGGATGCTTTACAAAAAACAATGTTCTGCATGTACCAAGGATAAAAAAAACTTGGTTATTTTTGTCTTTATTCTGCCCTCCAGAATGGATTAATCCATCCCCAATGCATTTATATGGGAAACCACACTTCGTAAAACAAAATTCTCAAAAAGTGAAGTGACCCATAGACTCCAGAACGGATTGATCCATTTTCAATTCATTCCTATGGGAAACTGCATTTCGTAAAATTTTCTTAAAACTAATTGACCCATAGAATGAATTAAATTCATTTTAAGAGGTATCACTGTACAGTAACCACCACCACCCCACCTATCACGGGGCTTAGGGACCCAACCTGACCAGCAATAATTGAAAATCCGTGATATGTGGATGCAGGTCTGGGCTGGGCTTGGGGGGCCTGTCCAGGGCCTCTTGTACTTACCCCAGGCCTGGCACTGCCGCAAGCGGGCTTGCGAGGGCCTTCTCGGGCCTGTTGGAGGCCCCAAAAGTACTTCTTGCTGAACCGGAAGTGACTTCCGTAAAACCCGAAGTGACCTCCGGATTGCTAGAAAGCACTTTGGGGTACACTTGCAGTACACTTTCTAAGCATTTCTGAGTTCTCTGACATGCCTAGAAAGGCCCTCGGAACACCCAAAAGTGCTTTCTTTTAAAAAATATACTGCGGTCCCACGATATGCAGGGACCACAGTATATGAACCGCGAAAGGGCGGGGGTTACTGTATATGCATACTTCTGACCTATACAAATAGCTAATGTGTCCTCCTACTTTTCAAGCAAGTCTTTCTCCCAGTGGTTAGAGAAGATGATGGGAACCAGGATAATTAGCTCAGAATTCCCCAGTCAACATGATCTGCGGCTATGGTGACGAGGGGGTTCTGAGCACTGCAATCCAAAAAAGCTTTCTCCATTTCCAAACTCTGCTCCACATTTGCAACAGACCAGATGATAGAATTATGTCTGCTGTCTAAATATTTCTATGAGGGACCCTCATAGAAATAGTATTATGAAAAAAAAATACCAGGCACAGTCAATCAAAATTATAAAATCATTGACTGGTATTATATAACAGTTACAAGTTTTAACCAAAAAGTATCTGTTAAATATTGTCATAGTATGTACAGTACATGCTGTTCCTGTTCCTAATAAGGCCATTTTTGTAGCTCTGTTGATGTTATTCCTGGAATCTGTAACTGCTTATTAGAATGTGTGAAGTTTCTTGATATTGTTCCCAAAGCCCTAATTAAAATGGGTATGGTGGTGGGGTGGCGGTGGTGGGGTGTCCCATACCAGAGTACATTCCAATAAAATCAATAGCACGCAAGCATGCAAATCCAAACTCCAAAGGGCCTTTATCTTACCACCTGGCTTTGGACATGTTTTGCATATGCCATAAAGACAAAATGAGAAAAATGTGAAGTAGGATCCATGTTGCAGTTTAGGATTAAAACTGGTCCGTGGATTTAGAAAGACTGCAGGCAACTCCATAGCATCAATTTTAGTGCTTTCCCCACCTCATTGAGCAAAGATGACTTGAGCTCTGGAAATAAGGAGCAATCTGCTAGATGTGGCACTTGAGGGGGCTACAAAATAAGGCCAGGCGAAAGTCATGTAATGTTTTTCAGAACATGAATAGACCGTTAAAAAAAAAAGAATGTGGTTTTATTTCATGATAGGTTTCATTTGAACCATACTGTATTTTTCTCCCTCCAGGATGAGACTGAAACAGTTAAATTTCACTACTACTGTACTTTGCAATAGGGAGCAGACCTTTTACTGTTTATTCTTACCATTCCATTTTGATATTCTTTTATGCTACAGTATTTTTATGATATTGATTTAAGTGGCCTGAACAGGGCCGTCTTAAGGATATGTGGAGCCGTGGTTCTAAGATCCCTCTGGCGCCCCCCCCCCCTTTCACAGAGCTGTCTACCTTCCTTTTTTAAGGGAGCTAACACGACACTTAAATATTATAAAGAAAACAGGAAACTTTTCAGGTTGCTCATTTATTAACAATGCACTTATTAAGTGTACAACACCACGACATTGTTTTGTTTTTTCTTGTTTGCTAATGTCCC
>JAHTLZ010000175.1:80752-135347 GCA_023846285.1 Phrynocephalus versicolor
GCCCTGGTTCTTTGAACCATAAAGGCCTATGGGAAAGTCGCCCCTGGGCCTGAAGGCCAGATGGTCTGCAATCTAGATATCAAATAAATATGTACCAGTAAATAGGCCAAATGAACAGATCAGAGCTGTTAAGTCAACACAATAAATCCAATTTATTCAATGGATTTACTCCCATTGGGACTAACAGTCAAATTTACCCTAAGGCTAATTTACAAGGCATCAGTTGTAGATATGACACCTCTCACAAATAAGGAAGTTTATAAATAAGGAACAGCTCCTTGAAATAAGGAAGAGACTGAAATCATGGGACCTGCTGTCATATTGGTTGTTTTGTTTTGCAGTGTGGTAAAACTCTATGGCTAGATAGTACAGTGGTTTAGGTACCAGGCTGTGAAGTAAGAGGTTTGGAGTCCAATTCCAGATTATGCCTCTGGAGAGAAGAGTCAGCTTTTGTGGCCTTGGGCAAACTCCATCACCCCAAGGTGCCCGTAAGAGAAGGAAAGAGTAAACCACTTCTGAGTGCTCTCTACTAGAGATGAGCATGAAATGAAAATATAGTGTTTCATTTGGTTTTGTTACTAGCGATTTTTTGAATTTTTTTTGGAATGAAACAAAATCATTTGTTACTCTATATAATGGCTCCCCTGGGTCCTAGAGGGACCAATTTTGGGGGGGGGGGGTAGATTCCCTTTAAGACTCCCAAATCTGGAGGAGTTTGGGGCTCAAAGGGCTGAGTTATTATTAAGGAGAGCATTATTAAGGCTGAGTTATTATTAAGGAGAATTATTAAGGGAAGTGCTTAATCACTCCCCTGCAGGATTAATTGCTTCTCGAGTCAATTATAAATCATTTTCTCCTGGTGGACTCCCCTTTGGAGTTTAGTAACTCAGCCCCCTGAACCTCAACCCTCTCCAAATTTGGGGGGCTTAATAGAAAGATCCCAAAGAAGTTACTCACCAAATTTGGTTCATCTGTCTAGGATGAATTGTTTTGTTTCTAGAGGAGGAAATGGTGTTTCATTTTGTTTCATTTTGTTTTGTAATGAAATTTTTGTTTTGTTTTGTAATGAAATGAGTCATTATGTAACGAAATGATGAAACAGTTTGTCATTTCATGCCCATCTATACTCTCTACCTTAAAAACCCTGGAAAGAGCCACCATAAATCAAAATTGACTTCATAGCACATGATCATTAAAATTCTGAGAAGAGAAAGTCCTCCATATATGGCCATCTCCAAATAATGTGCAGCCTGAGGCAGAGCAGGCTTCTTTCCTCCAGTTGAGGTAATGTGCTTAGTAGCCAAGCACGGCCACGTTCTTTTGCCACCTGGTGGTGAATGTACCCATTACGCAAATTACCTGATGTTTGACAATAAGATCAGGCAAACATTAATACCGGAACAATTTCTAAAAGTCATCTTGTCTGTGCCAGATCTACCTATGTGTGGTTCTAGGCATCACAAAGACTCTCAAGGTATAATTTACAAGCTGAAACAAAACAAGGCTTGTGGTAATCAACAACCATGTTGAACATGTGTGTGAAATGCTGAGTAACTGTGGTTAACAAAAAAGGACATTTAACACATGTGTATTAAGGTTAAAGTAAATGATGTAATGCTTCGTGATTGGCTGAGGCTTGCATATAGTGAAAACCCATGTGTAATGTTTTTGGGGGGAATTCTCTTCTTCACTTTGTTATGCTGTCAGATTGACCTACTGGAAATATACCTATGGTGATGGTGAGCTCTGTTTAGTGTCTTTATTTTTCTACTGAGCCAACTATGCTCAAAAGCCTACTCCAACAAAGACTAAGCAAGTACAGTAGTTCTTTTTTAAAACAAAACATGTCCCAACAGCTCAGGCCAGGATGGGCACCATGTTCTCTCATACTTTTGAAGAACTAGGTTGTTATTCACATTTGAAGTGGATGGAATCCTTCTTAGATTTGTGTTCATTCTCTAGTTGACAATTTCAGCTGAAACGCACGTCTAGCTCTGAATCCTGCGGCCACCTCTACCCCTCCCAAACACACACCCCTATCTTAAAACCAAATGTTCATAAACCACAACCAACACAGTTTAACAGGGGTCGGGGGAGTCTCTGGCCTTGTTTGATTAAATGCACCCTTCTTGCCAGGAGCCTCCTGTTGGCATTGCAGCCAAGGCCTCCATCCCTGCAAGGATTCCATTGTTTATGACATCGACAGTGAAGCCAGCCTTTCAGAACACGAGGGCAACTGCCAGGGAGGTTGGGTGACATGTGGGCCTACACTTTAGCCCCACAAGAAGGGAAAAGGCTATGGGTGCTCCTTCCTGCCCCGGTTCTGATTTGGGGTGTTCTGATTGGGCACTGGGTCGCAGAGGCTGCCACTGCCGCTTTGAATGGAAAAGCAGCGGGTAAGAGAGCAAAAACACACACAGCACACAAACCCCTTCTGCTGAAGGAGTGAGGGCTTTTCAATTAAGAAAACAGGTGCCATTTCAGGGAATTTCCTCACCCAGTATCCTTTTTTTCAGGGTGGTCTGCCAGACGCTTCCCCAGGCAAGGTAGAAAACCAGCAGGCCTTTCCCATGGTTTGTACCCCTGCAAACAATGTGATGTAACATTTTTGTGCAGCAGAAAGAGTACCAGATCAGGACTTGGGAAATCAGGCTTCAAAGCCTGCATAATTAAATCATAAATATCCCATGGGCCTTGAAACGTATTTAAAGGTCTCTTTAAAGCTGGATGCAGCCTGACAGGACAGAACACATTGAATACCCTTTTAAAACAGCCAAACTGTTCCAAGATGTCTGCAAAACCTCTACACTTATTTGCAGGGGGGTTAGGGACCCGGCTGAACTTGCATTAATTGAATATATTCTACAATATGCAGATGCAGGCCGGGTCAGGCTGGGAGGCCTAGGTGGGGGTACTTACCCCCAGCCTGGCACTGCCCCAAACGGGCCTGCATGGGTCTTCCCAGGCCTTCTGGAGGCCCCAAAAGGGCCTCCCTGCAAACCGGAAGTGACTTCCGGATCACCCCAAATCATTTCTGATGACTCCGACAGGCCTAGAAATGCCCTCGGAGGCCTCAGAAATGATTTTCTGCGAACCGGAAGTGACTTCTGGTTCACAGGGAAGCCATTTTCGGGCCTCCAGAAGGCCTGGGAAGGCCCTCACAGGCCTGTTGGGGGCAGCAAGGGGGGCTTTTTTCATATACTGTGGTCCTGCGATATAATGGGACCACAGTATATGAACCCGGATTGGCTGGGGGACCACTGTACCACCATCATGACTGATAGTTATTGACAGAATATTGCCCACCCGAAGTGATCTAAACCTATTTTGTTTCTTGCTTTGCTCATATGGAGTTGTGTTTGGGGTTTTTTGTTGGTTTATTTTCTATAACGTTCTATAACTCAATGGCTACGGATCTTAGTTCTGGCTGGAATCTGTATTCCTCTATAGATACCGATGGGTGAGAAAAAGGCAGATGACAGATCAGGGATAGCCTTGGTAGTCCGAACTTTGCATCATGAAAAGAGGCCATGTGAACTTTGTCATATAATTGCCCTACTGATTTTATGGAGGACAAACTGAATCTAAGCACTGAAATCCTCAACACTAAGGGCGGTTTCTACAAGTCACTTTACTTGCTAGAAGAACTATAGGCCAAACAAGTAACATTTCTCACAGCTGGAACAGGTTGTGGAATTGTTTAGTGATCTTATACCAAGACTTTTCACAAGGGGAAACTTCACAGGTTGCCCTGGTTATCCTAAAGAGGAGCAGCTCAGCTGCCCTCTTGCATTATCACCCTGACCAGACAACAGGAAAGAGGCAGAACAGCAAATGGCAGTCCCTTACCCATCTGCATCAGTAGACATCCTGTGTGTGTGTGTTGTCTCATTACAGTTGTGACTTCATGACCCCATGTCCAGGGGGGTTTCTTGGCAGGAATACTGGAGTGGGTTGCCCTTTCCTACTCCAGGCGCCTACAGCACCTGGTATTCCGTGGTTGTCTCCCATCCGAGTACTAACTAGGGCCGACCCTGCTTAGCTTCTGAAATCAGGCGAGATTGGATGTGCTACCCAGTACTAAAAGGCAGCTCTGCCCATCTCAAGCAGTATTGTATCCATAACAATAAAGGCGACAAGTCGCCATTTGCTAGGCTTTTGATAACACCTCAAATCTATTTTGTGACCACCTCGCTGACCTTATAGTAGGGCCGGCCCTTAATAGAAACATTGCTTCTGGGATACTTCCAGATATACTTCGGCACAGTAGCGTGACCTTAAGTTGCTGCATTTTTATTGGTGTATAGTTATGGCCAGAAAATATGTTTTCCTGAGGGAAACTGATGGTGGAGCCACTGCCATGGTTCTTGTCTGAAAAGAATCTGGACAGACTCTGTTATATTCAAGCTAAAGCAGGCCAGTAATGCAAAATTAGCCCACTCTTGTCACCAGGCCCAAAGTGTGTTTATAGGTAGGGTTGCCCACACAGGCTGATGTCCCATGACATTGCTTTGTTTCGGCAGGAGATGGCTTGATTTTTGTTTGTGACATGAGGTGTTTTTAAGATGGGGCACCTATCTCTAGCCGTTTCCAATTGGTGCCGGTGCTTTCTAGCTCAGGGACAAGGTGTCTGTGCACGTGCTGCTCCAACTGGCATGATGACCCAACAGCATGCATGCTCTAACTCCGTGGTGGCACTCCAGATGTTTTGGACTACAACCCCCACAGTCCTTTGTCACTGGCACACATTTCACTTGATGACAGACCTTCTGGCTAACCTCTTTCCGACAGGACCTGACATGTGTCCCACCATTCACCGCTATATCCTCCGTGACTCCAGAGCCTTCATCCCCATATCCCACTCAAAGGATTTCTCCATCTTGTGCAGAGTGAACGCTTCTTCCCATTGCGAGTGGGTACTGCTCGTCAACAGAGGGCGCTCCTACTATTTCAACAGGGACCTGAAAAACCATCTCACCCTAAATAACATGGGCCTAGTTGTCAGGCATATGAGCAAAAAGCTGGAAGGGGAGTACCAGGTCCTCTCGGGGCATAACAGAACTTGTGATGGCCGCGTCTTGATGGCAGCTGTGGGTAAGTCCCATGGAGGAAGAAGGGCCTTTTCAATTTGAATTTCTTCCCATGGAAAAAGCTGTGGTTGGCATAAGGGTGAGGTGGTATTCTACTTCTAAGCAAAGTCTACATAGGGAATCTATATCAATACAGTAGGACCCCTGTATCCAGCCCCAGGGGTGGCCGGGTTAGCACCCTAAAATAAAGAAAAATATATAAAAATAAAGCCAGTACTGACGCGGCCCAAGGGGCCATGCGGTGGGTGCTGAGGGGGGAGGAGTACCGACCTGGCCCCTGGGGTGGCCGGGTTGATGCCCTAAAATAAAGAAAAAATATAAAAATTAAAACCAGCGCCGACCCGGCTCCTGTGGGGCATGCGGTGGACACTTGGGGAAAAAAGAGGTGCTGCCCCCAAGCCAGCGCCTCAAAAAGCCCCTGCCACAGGGGTCAGGATAGCCCCACCGCGACTGCCACCACCACTCAGTAAGGATGATTGAAGATGATGAGGAGGAGTAGGAGGGTGTGGATGACGATGAGGATGCTGCCAGTCCAGTTTGTGCAGTTGTTGTCAATGTCTGTGGTTTATTTATTTATTTATTTAAATGTTTTTTCTCGCCCTCGTGCTGTCAAATGGATTAAAAAGCGCAAAGGGAAAAAAAATAACGAACGAACCAACCAACGAAATGATTTTTTCCAAAAAAAAAAAAATCTTTAAAAACGAAACAAAACAAAACAAACCCTAAAACGGACTGAACCAAAATGAATCACCAGTTTTTCAGTTTGTGCCCATCTCTATTAAAGATACAGAGGTCTAGTTAGGCACTGATGATCAATAGAATCAGGACCTGCCAGTCTTAAACACATCTACAGAAAGTTACCTTCACTGGCAGCAAAGGGAGACAAACAATTGGCTGTGGAGAACAGCCATTAGTCGAAGCCATTCCAATAAATTTAGTTTACATTACATTAATAACAAGCTGGTTTGTGACAAACTGGCTTATACCCCACCCCATGATGCCTAAAGCACTCCCTGGGCAGTTTATGATTTAATTGTGCAGGCTACACATTGCCCCACCAGTGAGCTGGGTACCGATTTTACCAACCTCTGAAGGATGGAAGGCTAAGTGAACCTTAAGCCTGCTACCTGGGATCGAACCCCAGGTGGTGAGCACAGTTTTGGCTGCAGTACCGCACTTGAACCACTGCTTCATGCGGCTCATTTCACATAACTTTCCCCCTCTGTTCTTTCCATGGCAGGTCCATTGTTTCTTTATCGGATTTTCCTGATCCCTATTGTGTTTCTAGCTGGACTGGTTCTGCTGTGGGACTGTCTCGTTAAAGTGAGCCGTCAACTTGCAGCCTCTGCGGAGGGAGAAAACATTGATGGCAGGATTCAGCATGTCGTCCCACCTCCCCACCCATCCTGCCCAAAGTGTGTTTGAATAGCGACTCATAAATGGAATGGAATCAAGCCTCCTATTCATTAAGGAAACAACTCCTATGCGACCCTCAGTTTGATCTGTATGCGTGGCTTATACCTATACCGCAACTTTTGCAAACGTCTTGCCGGAATCTGGATTCTATTTAATTCATTTTGGAAATCATTCGTGTGTATTGTACATTTAATAAAATTTATCAAAATATCTGTTTATAAAAACATATATGTTTATGTTTATCCTGATTGTTTGAGTTATTGTCTGTGTGTCTGCTATTGCTTATATCCTTAGTTGTCATCCACCAGAAGATTGTATAGCGCTAATGAAATGAAGTGAAATGAAATGAACAGTTTTCCTCTTTGCGCTGGACAATTGAGTGGTTAGGCAAGCCTTTTTTTTTTTATCACGAGTCACGACGGCTGTGACATTTCCAGGGAAATGAGCCAACCACAGCCTGTTGGCTGACCACAGGAAAGATAGTGGGGTGCAAGGCCTTCTTAAAAACAAGCAAATTCAGCTTGCATTTACGCAGCCACAAGTGTGTTTAATACAGTGGGGGGTTTTACCCATGAAACTTTGTCACATCAAGCTTAATTAAATTGGATGACATTCATGGCTCTTCAAGTTTCATAAGAACATAAGAAGGGCCATGCTGGATCAGGCCAAAGGCCCATCTAGTCCAGCATCCTGTATCTCACAGTGGCCCCACCAGACACATCTGGAAGTGGCAGAGACTAGATCTCTGTCTCCTGATACCACTCCCCTGCATCTGGCCCTTGAAGTACCTCAGTTTTAAGCCTGGAGATGACACATCATCATGGTTTGATGGCTTGAAGCGGTTACTAAGGGTCAAACCAGATTTGATTTGATGAGTGGGGATGCCATTCAGAGGCAGCACACGCTTCTCAAAATGGAAAGGGCAGCAGCAGGGGGCTCAAGCTCCAGGGGGCAAGCAGCGGGCGTGGGGGAGAGTTTACCCCCAGGTAACTTCAGAAGGAACCCCTTTCTGAAACGGAAATCCTTGTTAACTCCTACACACTTAGCAGCGTTAATTACATGGTTTTCAATTGGTAGGAATGGAAGGGGATTTTATTATTCCCGTCCACTTACTGCAGTAATTGCTACTTCAACTTTCCTGCAATTTAGGTTGTCACATGCTTGAAAACCAGCACCCATAAGCCATCCATTTTATATCTGTTTTCATCGAAAATAGGCATCCAGCCACCAGGAAAACCTCTTTTGTAGATAAATGCCAACAAATGGATTAGCAGGGATTGTGTTTTCATTTCTACCAATCTGATAGCATTCAAATGGCTCCTATACGATAGAACTCTCATATCTGTGGAGGATCAGTTCTAAGCCAGTGCCATCCTGTAGATGCTGAAAAATATGAATTATAGTGTACTCTATTACCCTAGAGCAGTGGTGGTGAACCTTCAGCATTCCAGATGTTTTGGACCACAACTCCAAGAATTCCAAGCCTGTATTGCCAATGACAAAGGACTGTGGGAGTTGTGGTCCAAAACATCTGGAGGGCCAAAGGTTCACCACCCCTGCCCTAGAGTGCTATACTGTACATAGCATGGTCTCTGGTTCCCTCTGGTGGCCAGTTCTGGTGACTACATAATTTGAAAGCTATTTCTGGTAATTTTTATTTTAATATTTTTTCAGAACGTTTATAAATGAATCAGCATACAGATTCCACAGATTTTGGCATCATACTGTACATCCATTATGAAAACAACTTTGGGAGTCACTAACTCAGAGTAACTTGAGAAAGCAAGTGTATTGGTCTGACAAAAGTGTCGGTAGCGATTTCAAATGATGAAAAGTTCAAATAAAAATAAACTGTGGGAAATGCAGCCAAATTTGAATATCATGTGAAAGAGACAAAGGAGAGCCTTTATGTTCCCCAGCACCTGTTTTATTGCCATTGAGAGAGGTCATTTGAAGGTTACAGCCAAGTGTAGAAATGTGTGAATTAGGAACACATATATTTGAACATTATTCAGACCACATATGCTTAAGGAGAAAAAGACACACAGTTGAATAATCATAGTTGATGTAAATTTGAGATCAGCAATTTTTTTTTTTGGGGTGGGGGGCACAGAACTAGAGGGAGTGGGTTTGGCACACAGTTCACCAACCAAGAAGACATTCATTGACAAGCAATTTGTATCTCTCCAGAATATGTCAAATGTAGATGGGTCAGACATGGGGCTTTCAGCCAGATGGAGCAGTGTGGAAAGTGTGTTTGATTTAAAGGGAACACCACCGTCATTCATCATGATGATGAATTAATTGTCCACAGCTGGAATTCAACAGAATTACACCGCTATACACTCTTAGGTTGGTGTAAATTCCAGTGGCAAATGGTTGCTCATTGTCAATATGCCGCACGATTGGTCACACAACTTGTGTGCAATGCCAAATGCCAGTGTGGATTCCTTAACTTGCGGAAATTCAGCACTGAAATTCACACCAGTGGATTTAAGGGTGCGTGTGCGTGTGGGGGAGAATAATATTTATTTATTTATTTTATTTATAGAATTTTAAAAGGACTTTGGCATGTATATTTATTAAAATGACAACAAAATAGAAATATTAAAATGCTGTTCTTATTTTAATCTTATAACTGCAGAGCTCGAAGTGTACCAGTGGATCATTATGTCCAGTCCCTTTCAAGGAGGCTCAGTGGAGAATCGAGGTCTAAGGTCTGGCTGCACAACCAGGTATCAAAACCACGGCCCTCTAATAAATATATGTTTAACGTGATTAACAATGCCCTTCTGGTACACAGAACAAATGTGTTTGTGAGTGCTGCTAGTTGCTTTGGAAACATTTGTCTGTATAGAGGTATTGCTCTTCTGAATAGCTGTGGGCATGCCCAAAGCCTTCAGAATAACCAAATCACATCTCCACCCCCCCCCCCTAAAATCAAGTGTACAGGATAGGAATTATTCTGCGTCTTAATAAAGAAGTCAGCCAGAAGTTTCCCAGTTTGTCTTTTTTATCTCCCGGCCACCCACCCACCCACTCCATGCTACCCAAGGCTCATCTTGTCACCAAGCAAAATCCTCTCCACACGTTGGCATGGCTAACTTTTGGAGGAGAGATGGCTACGGCTAATCCTGGGCCTTTTTAACTGTTTAGTGAAGCAGAAGCTAGAAAATGGCTCACGTTTGCACCTGCCAATCAAGCCACTGTTGAGAGTTACAGGCAAAAGGGATCAGTCCAAAATCTGTACAAACCGTAACTCCAGGAACCCAACCCACCCACCTACAACATGACACCTTGTGAGGGGAAACAAATTCATATGGCCATTCAAAGCTGTGCAGTGCTGTTGTTCATAAACAGTGTAAAAACAAGCTAACCATGGGGGGGGGTGATATTAAATTAAAATACTTGTGCCAACACTGGATCGTTTCTTACCCTTAATCTTAAGCAGGCTTCAAAATTAAAAAGAAGCACCCTACAGCCTGAGCAAAAGACTCAGAGTCAATCTAACCTCTCCAATTTGATGCCATTTTTATTGCCCTGATTCCATCTTTCAGAATTCTGAAATGCTGAGAATTTGTGTGGACTCCTCTTCTCTGCTCCAGTTCAAACGCAATGCTTCAATTTCCTGTTCTCAAACTTGACTATGTCTTAAATGTACTGGACTGCATATTGTAACTCATTACTGTATGCTGCCTTGGGTCCTTTTCCAAGGAGAAAGGTGGGGTAAAAATACTCAATAAAAATAAAAACAAAAATAAAAATAGAGCTCTCCAACAGAGAATTTGAAGTACTGTACTAGTGATGTACATTTTCTTGTTTAGTGGACTGCAGTGCTCAGAATCCTCCAAGAATTCCCCAGTCAGATTTCTGGGAGTTTCAGCCTGCCTACAGATACCTATGTTTCACTCACCTGGAGCAGGCCTTATTTATGAGGAAGGAAGCCACTTCAGTGCTTACCAAGAGTCATAGGCTGCTTTCACACGACCACTAAAATCCACAGCAAATTTTGATCCAGATCACCCACCACACCCCTGGAGCAGTCACGTGATTGATGTCGCGGACTGGATGTTCCCATAGTTGCATTTTGAAAATCCGCAACCGTTCCGATCCCACAACTGAGAACCGTAGCAAAGACACCGTAATGAGGATGAAAAGGTTTTGGTGTGGATTTTCTGTGTTCCCACGGACTCGAGTGACGGTTTAAAATCCGCACCAGAACAGTGACAAAGATTTTACCACCTTGAGACCAAGTACAATGTTACCTCAACTTACAAATTTAATCCATTCCGAATGCTTGCTCCAACTACTCTTAGGTCGATGTACTTATCTTAAAAATTGGGGGGGAGGTAAAATATCAAAAAATGAAAACAAATTGTAAGTCGAGCAGACAAAATTTGTAAGGCAGCAGTTAAAACGCCAACAGTTTTCTGCTCTTAAGTCAATTTGCTCTTAAGTCGAGCTGCTCTTAAGTCAGGCTACCACTGTACTTGTAAAATGTGCTGGGTCGCGCCTCAGTGGGCGTGGTCACACTTTATTTTTTTAAAAGTCCGCTGCTCATGGGGAAATGATTTTATGCTCCTCTGCGAGCACCTTGCAGTGGATTTTAGTGATTGTGTGAAAGCAGCCTATATAGCTTCATTATCCATTAGGAGCCAGAAGGGAACCTCCTGTAGAACTATGACTCCCAGAATGCACCGGGGCCCATGCCAAGCAACACATGCCAGAATTCCTTTGGACAGAGTCAGGACAGTTGGACGGAGCTGAAATAACTTGACGGCGCAGATCCTCTCTTAGAGATCCAGGTCCCAGACAGAGAGGGGATGGCTGCCCTGTGTGCTGAGTAAGGGAAGCAGCTCCTCGTGGAAAGAGACCTGGAAGGTGTAGAGGTGGCTCGTGCTGCTGCTGTTGTAAAATGACAGCTGTCCTCCTTCAAAGTCCAAGTAGACCCCAACCTTCTCCATCCGGCCACAGACGGAGATAGGGCTGCGGGGCTCACTCAGGGCTTGGTATTCTCCGGCCTTCAACTCAATTGCCCAGACGCCTTCCTTGGGCCGAAAGTCGAGGTGCTTCTTGCGCTTCACTGACTTTTTAGCAACCCCCACCACCCAACCGGTGCTGTCCCCAACCCGTATCTCCCAATAGAACCGCCCGCTGGTGAAGCCCTCCCGCCCTACCACGCAAGGGCTGGAGGTGAAGCGCTCCGGCTTTCGGCGCCAGAAGCGGCGGCCTGGGCTGTACTTGACCCCGGTGGCTTCCTCCACGAGAATCAGGCTGGGATGAGCCGAGTTGCAGTCCAACGTGATGCATGCTGGGACTATGGGGAATGGGGTGGAGAGAGAGAGAGAGAGAGAGGACCACAACGTAAATGAACAGTGAAAAGAAGTGCTGCCTGCACTGTTGACTTGCAGAGCTTACTCTCATAGGATGATCTGAAAAGCAAAATTCAGATAGAGTACAGTAGGACCCCGGTATCTGCTAGGGATCGGCCTTCCTATGGATAATGAAAACCGTGGATAAGAGAATGCCGCCACCCCCAAACTTCTGTTTTGTGACAGTAGCTTGCTTTACAACTGCTGGATTATTTATTTAATTTTTTCTTCTGCCAACCGTGGATAATTGAATCAGTGGTTAATGAATCAGTGGATACGAGAGTCCTACTGTAATCTGAATTTCACAGACAACCATAGATGTACATATCTATTATTTTTATAAACTTTTGATACACTTGAGCTGCACACTCCATTTCCAGAATGTACTAGGAACTGCCTCACCTGGATGCACTGCACCTAAGAGCTCCTTCCAAGCATAGAACTGCAGAGGGCCTTTGAACTCGCCTAAATTCAAGTCTACAGGCACCACTCCAACTTCATCATCTTCATCATCAACCTCTTCCACTTTCTCCTCCTCTTCTTCTTCTTCCTCCTCCTCTTCCTCCTCCTCTTCTTCCTCCTCATCTTCTTCCTCATCAGCAACTTCATCATCTTCCAACTGTCCCTCATCCGCCCCGTTCTCACACTCATCTGTGTCTTCACCACTGGTCCCCAACCCTTCCTCCATCACTTCAGTTTCTAGTCCTTCTTCTTCTTCCTCTTCCACCTGAACTCCTTGTTCCTTACGAACCCTGCAAGAGAAGAGCTTCCCCAGGCATCAGCCGTTTGAGGAGGATTGAGACATACAAAATCATGCAGGGCATGAGTAAAGTGGATAGAGGGATGCTCTTCTCCCTCTCACAAAATACCAGAACTAGGGGACATCCACTCAAATTGAGGGCTGGGAGAGTAAGAACAGACAAAAGATTTTTTTTTCACCCAGCGCGCTGATAGTCTGTGGAACTCCCTGACACAGGATGTGGTGATGGCATCTGGCCTGGATGCCTTCAAAAGGCAATTGGACAGATTCCTGGAGGAAAAGTCCATCACAGGTTACAAACCATGATGGAGATGTGTAATCTCCAGGCTTAAAACCAGGGTACTTCAAGGGCCAGATGCAGGGGAGTGGTATCAGGAGACAGATATCTAGTCTCATGCGCTCCCAGACGCATCTGGTGGGGCCGCTGTGAGTTACAGGAAGCTGGACTAGATGGACCTTTGGACTGATCCAGCATGGCTCTTCTTATGTCCTTATGTGCTTATTGCTTTCAATCCCTTGGCAGGAACCTCAGCAATACCTTTTTGCAACCTTTGGTTTCTCCTATGATACAATGAGGAAACAGACATAGTTTCAAGGTATAACTCTGAAAAGCCAAAGGGAGAAATAGCTATTGTATTTTTCTGTGTATACCACACAATTTTTTTCTAATCATGACACCAAAAAATAAGGGGTGTGGTATACATGGAAGTAAGCCTTTCAAGGTATGTGGGTGGAGGAGAACCCAAACTCACCTTGCTTTTTTACCCCCCCCTCCATGGTTTGTTTTTTGCATGATCGGCTCTGTCTTTCCTTGAGTTCTCTACCCCACCACCCCTGCTGTTTTCTTTCATTCTCCCTGTTCTAAACACTCCTCTTGACTTGGTGAGTTTGTCTTTTGCAGGATCAGGCTCCATCAGACTTGAGCAGCCATTAAGAAATGTGATCAGGAAAGAAAAGAAAAAAGCCACACCTTTTTTTAAGTGCAAAAAGGCTTTAATGGGCTGCTCAACCCCAATGAAACCTGATTCTGGGGAAAAACAAACTCACCAAAGCCGAGAGGAGTGTTTAGAATGGGGAAATTAAGGGTAACAGTGGGGGTAATGGGGGTGAAGGAGGCCTCAAGGAGGATTTATTAATTTTATGGAGGTCTAAAAAGTGGAAGCATCTAATCAAAGGTGGTGTCTTACAGACAGAAAAATACGGGTATATTTCTCCTGCTAGAGTCACAACACGGAAAAGTTTCGGAGACAGTAGTCCTGTTAGTCTTTTCAAGAATTTCAGGCAAAAATCCAAGAAAAACAAAACAAAACAAAAGACATAAAACGTGTGGCACCTTAAAGACTAATTTTCATATTTTAATGTAACATTTCGTGGCCACGTCCTCTTCTTCAGACATGCTGCTGCTATATGTCTGAAGAAGTGGGCTGTCCCACAAAATGTTACATTCAAATATGAAAGTTAGTCTTTAAGGTGCCACACGTTTTATGTCTTTTGTATTGTTTTTCTTTGATTTTTGCCTGAAACACGGAAAAGGATTCTGTGCCCTGCAAACCTCACCGTGACCAATCTGGTCCACAGTCTGAGAGACGGATTCCCTTGTCACTTGGACCACTTTTTAAAGCTTCACTCTCAAATGGGTTACAGGGCAACAGGAACCATCTCTGTTCATTCCCCCCATTTTGCTCTTCCTTTGCCTTCCCAGCACTAGAAAAGGTATCCAAAAATACCTAAGTGACTGCCAAAGTGCCATCTGAATGTGTCCATATGGGAAAGACAGGGAGTGGATCTCAACCCATAGTTTAGATTAGGGAGCCACTGAAAGATGGGGATATGGCCTCATAAACGCATATAATTTAGCCCTTAAACTAAATTCCTTCTCATTTCTGCTTCTCACAGCCCGGGATTACAAGACATACAAAACAGAATCCTAGAATAATGGAGTTGGAAAGAGCCTATAATAACACCTTCAAGTGTTACAAATCATGGAGTACAAATCAAAGAGATCTACAGTACCAGAAAATTTTCTACAATTCTCTTGACTGCTTCCAGTGTTGGGACACGCACCATCGCTTGAGGTAAATGGTTCCATTGCTGTGCTTCTCTAGCTGTTAGGAAGTTTCGCTCCTGATGTTCAATTGAAATCTGGCTTCCTGTACCTTGAGCCCGTTCTCCTGACTCTAGCTTGATCGAAAACAGATCCTGCTCAGATTCTCCTCTGTATGACTAGCTTTAATGTATTTGAAAAGCTAAACATGCTCATTTCATTCAGATTCCCTTCATAGGTGAGGGCGCCCAAATTATAATCTATCACAGAGCTTTTAAACAATAGCTATTTCATCTCCAAAGATATACAAATCTGACATACCGCATAATTAGGGATGAGATATGATAGAATCCAGGTTATAAGTACGCATAAGTAATGGGGCATCAATGTATATTAATGTTATACTTGACCCCTCCTTGTCCTTTTGCCAGAAGACAATGAATTGTCTTCAGGTAAAACAACTAGGTGCCAAAGGAAGTGTTTTAACAAGGGATGTTGAACTTTTTAATTTTTAAAAAAATGCTTTTAAATCAGTTTATTCAGTTGCTGATTTAATATGTTGCAACTACTTTTCAGTATTGCAAATTATTAAGCTTACCTGTCTATAAGATGCCCCTATGTGTAAGATGACCCCCAACTTTTCCAACCCAAAATTAGAGTTTTGCAACTGCATGGTTCTCTCCTCGGCTTACTTCCGTGTATAAGACGGCCCTCAAATTTTAGCCTAACAAATTTCGCCAAACATATTGTCTTACGCAAGGAAAAACACTGTAATTCAAAGTTGCGTTAATGGCATGCATGTCTTGGTTCAAATTTTGTGATGCTGCCTTTATTGTAAGAAGGTTAGGCTATAAATACAATGGAGTGAGTGAATGTTTCATCTACATTCTGGAAAAGCTCCACCTGCTGAATAATTCACATCAAAATGCTTTTTAAAAGCAGAGGGATGTAGATTATGCTTCCTTATGGTAGCTAGTGTAGGCGGTGCTGAGGTAAACAAACGATGGTCTGTTCTGGCTTCTAATGTTTCAATGGGCAGGCCCGCTGAAGCAGAGTCTTATGCCCATGGGTTTTGTCTCTCTCCCATCATTTGCTGCTCAGGGGGAAAAGCAAGCATCACTCACCTATCCAGTAACTCCTTTGCCTCCTAAAGAAAAAGAAAGAGGAAAATAAAGTGTCTGAAAATATTTTTGTTTGTTTGCTTGCTTGCTTGCTTCTTCCACTTTTATCCTACCTGATTAGTGCAAGGCACAACTCTGGGCAGTTAGCAGAAAGATTAAACTACTACAATCATATCACCAGAAAGGTAAATAATAATCAAAATGGAAACGAATAAGAGCAGAACAAATCAGTAAAACAGCATACAATAAACACACCCAGAGCTGCGGCAGTCGTTCATTCCCATAATTGTCTCATCATGAGCGGCGTAGGGCAGTGGTTAAATCGCAGCACTGCCCTCAAGACTCTGTTCATGACCTAAATTCAATCCCATGTGGTCTTCCTAATTTAAAAAATTATATCAACCAGAAAGTGCTTTAAGCACTATGGGGCATTATATGAGCAGCATACTTGGCTAAGTAGTCAGGTGTTTTTTTTCCTGGCAAACTGGCTGTGCAGTTTTAATTGCTGCATGATTTGCAAAATGGATACATCCTGGTACTGAGTGAGACAGACACTGATGTTTGGAATTTTCTGTGTTGTCATTTTAACTCATCTGAATAATGGGTAATTCTGGATGAACAAGCTGATGGCTGCTAGTCCAAAGATACATCCACTTATTCCATCTTTCCTTCCTTAAATGTTTTGCTATAGAATAAATGTCGAAGAGGCTGCCATAAAATATATAATGGAATTAAAAATGGAAGACACCATTGACTGGACTACTAGTAAAAGTCTTTTGGTGAGAAAATATAATCTAGAAGCCCCTTGGGAGAGAAAAAATAACCCTTTGGACCAGAAATGGGGAGGGTTACGGCTTTGATTAGACACCAAACTGTAGCTAAGAGAATTCTGGGAGTGGTGCTATCTTCCATCTCACTGAAAATTGTGTTTACTTTGGTTTTGAGAACAATGTTTCAATATTCACAAAGTTCTTCGTAAGTATACTGGAAAGGGATTTTTTTCCATGGGGGAGAAATCACAACAGAGTTTCACCTACTTAGGAGAAGAGGTAGTTGGGGAGAGGTACGGGGGCTTTCTCCCCAGCTTGGATGGGACTGTCCTCCAGCTGGCGGACAGAGTGAGGAGTCTGGGTGTTGTCCTGGATCCAGTGTTGCCCCTGGAGTCCCCGGTGGCTGCTGTGTCCAGGTCAGCCGTTTATCACCTCAGGCTTATCGCCCAGATTTGCCTGTACCATGATGGGGACTCCTTGGGAATGGTCGTGCAGGCACTGGTCATATCGAGGGTAGACTATTGCAACACTCTCTACATGGGGCTTCCCCTGACCCTTATTCAGTGACTGCAGCAGGTGCAGAATGCAGCAGCCAGGTTGGTGGTCGGTGCAGGCAGATTTGACTGCATCACCCCAATTCTGGCTCGTCTGCATTGGCTGCCCGTTGCCTCCCGAATAAGGTCCAAGGTGTTGGTTTTGGTTTACAAATGCTCCATGGCTTGGATCCTGACTATCTGGCAGAGTGCATCTCTCAAAGACCAGTGCTGGCCAGACCCACCAGAACTTCCATGGCGTGCTCGCTCCAGGTGGCCACCCGTCGGGAGGACTGTAAGGTTGCCACCCGTAACCAGGTCTTCTCGGTGGCTGGCCCATCTAGTTGGAACAACCTGCCAAGTGAGATATGCCAGGCCCCATCCCTAGCTGTATTCAAAAAGTCTGTGAAAACTTGGCTATTTAGGGAGGCATTCGGCAATTCCTAATGTGTTTTGTGTTCCCTGTGTTTGATGTTGTTCTGTTATTATTTGGTTTTTTGCCTCATGCCAGGCTATTTGTCTGCTTTTATTGTTCAATTGCATTTATGTTTGAGTTTGATCTTTGGTTTTCACATGTTTGTTTTATGTAAACCCCCCAAAGTTCCCCTTGGGAAATTGGTGTGGTAAATAAATAAATAAACAAACAAACAAACAAATAAATAAATAAATAAATAAATAAATAAATAAATAAATAAATAAATAAATAAATAAATAGTTCACTCTTTGAAGTTTGATTCTGGGTCCCTGTGTACCAAGACATGTTACGGTTAAATGCTCTCCTGTGCCTCTAGCTGTATGATACTGAATTGGCATTGCTACATCTTTTTTTAAGGACAGTTTATTACAGAGACTGTAATACAGGCAATATAATAATAATAATAATAATAATAATAATAATAATAATAATAATAATAATAATAATAATAATTTAAAAACATATTATGCTGCTAGTTGTTTAATTTGGCTCAAAGACTGGATAATGTTGAGGAATAAAAGATTGTTAAACCTAGAAGGGCATGACTTGAGATTTGGTTGGCACGGGTATCTTTGGTACAACAAAGCCAAAGCAAATGCAGAATTCAACAACCATTATATTCGGCAATCCATTTTAAGAATCTGGAACACTTACAAACCAAGATTGGCATCCAAAATGCCGCTCTGGGTATCACCTCAGGAGGCTTTGTTTAAGTCAGAAACATCGCAGAGAGATAGCTGGTTAACATACAAAGATATTTTAAAACGGAGCCAAGGGGAATATAAGATGAAATCCAGAGAGGAACTGAATCAGGAAGGTTTTGTCTGTCAATGGTTCTCATACTTGCAATTATTAGAAAGATTCAAAATAGATAAACAAGTATTTGAATTTGAACAGGGAAAATCTATTTTTGAGATGGAACTCTGTACCAATAAGGACCATATGATCTCAAGAATATATAAAATGTTATTGAAATTTGACACTGAAGATGAACAGGTTAAAGAGTGTATGATCAAATGGGCCAAAAATTTTGGGCACAATATTCAAATAGAACAGTGGGAGGGAATGTGGAAGTATGGACTGAAATTCACAAGGAGTTATAATTTGAAAGAAAATTTTTACAAAATGATGTATAGGTGGTATTTAACGCCAGACAAATTGTCCAAGATGTACAAGGGAATCTCCAACAGGTGTTGGAAATGCCAAGAGAAGGAAGGTACTTTTTACCACATGTGGTGGACATGTGGACTGGCAGTTAAATTTTGGAAACAAATTTATTCTGTAATGCATGAGATACTGAATTCCAATATCCACTTTAAACCAGAGCTGTTTTTACTAGGCTTGATAGACAATCAGATAGAAAAGAACATAGTGATCCTTATCAGATATCTTACGACAGCTGCCAGGCTTCTTTATGCACAATATTGGAAGACGGATAACTTACCCTCAGTAGAAGACTGGTTAATTAAGGTATTGGAACTGGCAGAAATGGCAAAACTGACAGCTCAAATTGAGGATGGATCAATGAACAAGTTCAAGAGTGTCTGGAAACCTCTATTAGATTTTGTGCTAAAAAAAGGAAATGATAATTTGTTGGTTTGTGGCTTTGATTTTTAGGATATATCTAAAAGATCCGAAATACGATCTGCTATTAATTTTCTTTGGATCACTAAGGACAATCTGATGAACTACTGTAATGGTGGGTTAGACAAAGAGATGATGGTAAGCTTCAACCTATGTATTAACTTGTATTTAACCCAATTGCTTCCACTCAACCACCCCCATGCCCCCCTTGTATATAATAAATTAAATAAAAATTAATAATAATAATAATAATAATAATAATAATAATCAGCTGTCAATTTGGTTCTGACTTATGACACTTTCCAGGGTTTCCTAGATACAGAGTACTTTGACATGGTTTACATTTATTTTATTTTATTTTATTTTATTATTTTATTTTATTTTATTTTATTGGTTTGATTACTATACAGTCCACCCGGCTACAAGGTCACTCTGGGAATTTTACAATATTGACAATAAACAATTAAAACAGATAGCACCATAGTTGATTGGGGGGGCTGCATGTCAGGGGGTTGGACTGGATGGTCCTTGAGGTCTCTTCCAACTCTTTGATTCTATGATTCTATGAACTCAGTGAATGAAATTAAACACGGTCAACAGACAAATAAGAGAATCTAGCAATTGCTACATTCCTCTGGGGGCACTTCTGTGACTGGCGCTGCCACTTCTTCTTTTAAATGACAGTCTCCTCGTCCTCATTAAACACCATAATATAATAATAATCTACTGTCAATTTGGTTCCGATATATGATGATCCTTTCTAGGGGTTCCTAGGTACAGAGTACATTGACATGGTTTATGTTTATTTATTTATATTATTTTCTTTTATTTATATACGACCCATCTGGCTACAGGGCCACTCTGGGAAGTTGGCAAGAGTGACCATGAACAATTAAAACAGACAATAACTCAGTGACTACACAGTGCTACACAGGTTGGCTCTTCCCTTGGGAAGCATCGCAGCAAACCAGACTTCATTCCCCAGCTAGGTAACCAGCTCATGGAGGTACTGGGTTCTATCTACTGGTAGCCTGTGGTTGAATCATAGGAGAGTTTAAATGGGGCCTCTAAGGACATCAAGTGTCTCTCCCTGATCCATGCAGGAACCCAAGCCATCTGGCAGTGACTAACTTTCTCTTGAATGTGAGCTTACAGGGGTGAGACAGTGAAGGAATACCGAGAGGTAGTAGAAAACCATCTAGTGGAGGAAGAAGAGAGGAGACCAAGGAGACAAAGGCGAAAATATGAGCGTCCTAGAACTAGATTAACACCAGGAAATGACCTGAAGTAACTCCAGGAAGGAGGCACCATGTGCTGATCTTGAGAGAAAGGGAACTGTCCTGATCACAAGTAGCACCTAAGAACACCGGGAGGGTTGTTTCTGTCATAGGATGTATTTACAAGAACTGACCCAAATCATCAAATTCTTTCATAAATCCTTCAGTGGTGAGGGAGGAAACCTTGATAAATCAGTCATCTAGCCATAGGCCTATGGAAACTAAGTTATTGACCAAGTTATTTTAAGTTTATTGACTTATTTTTTTTCATTTATAATTCTTTTAGAATTATTGTGTTCTGTGCCTTCAAGTCAGAACCAACTTATAGCTACCCTAATAGAGCTTTCGGGGTGAATTGTCTCAAGTCAAGAGTGGTTTTGCCAGTTCCACTCCCTCATTGAGGTTCCATGGCTGAGTAGAGATTTGAACTATGTCCTAGTCCATCATTCTTTCCACTACATCATACTGGGCACTCAGCAAATATTGTTGCATTATATTATCCATTGTTAGCTGTTCAGAGTTGTACCTTGCACTAATCGAGTGGTATAGAAATCAAACAAAGCAATGTGTTCTGCTTTGCAGAAAGAAAGAAAGAAAGAAAGAAAGAAAGAAAGAAAGAAAGAAAGAAAGAAAGAAAGAAAGAAAGAAAGAAAGAAAGAAAGAAAGAAAATGCTAGATTCCAAAGGAGTAGCTGTGTTAAACCATCTCCACATGTTGGCAAAATTAAAGGGAGGGGGAAAAGGACAAAAGACTGACAAGTTCATTTCAGTGTTGACTTTGGCCAATCAAAGTCCACTTCTTGAAACACTAGAGAAGGTTGTGTTCTGTACATTCAACATGTCCCCTATAACAAACTGATCTAGCTGTTATTACTATTATTTATATCTAACGTGGCAGCTATTAGTATGGAAGAAAAGTCAAAGGCTTTCATAATAGAACCACATCTTACATTGGCCCTCTTCCAGGGATTTCCAGGTAGACAATACTCAGAAGTGGCTTACCATTCTTTTCTTCTTGGGGAATCCTGTGCAGCTTGCCCAAGGCCACCCAGGCTGGCTCTACTCACAGGCTGCACAGTGGTCTCCCAACCACCACCTTAGCAGACGGATACCTAATTCATTGAGCTACCCAGCCAGCTAGTGAGGAAGTAGCAGCTTGCAAATTATGGAAGGGGAAGAGAAACCCAACGGTGACAATCAAACGTCATCAGTGTGTAAAGGATTACTTTTTCTGGAAAGGATTATCTGTAACAATCAGCTCAACCTTACAGGTTTCATGTTCAGATAAGAAAAGCTCTGTCAGGTGAGACCCGAGGCCTCTTTGGGCTCTATCACACGTCTTTTAAAATGCTGATTAAATTTCAAGATAAAGTGTTTCCAAAAATATTGTACCCATGGCCAGTCGGGCTTTTTTTTAAAAAAAAAAAACTGGTTATGCCCCCTTCAGCGAGTTTTCCATGACCAACGGAGAAGTTGGGATTGTTTTGCTCTGGTAATAAATGTGAGCCAGAAGTCCGTGGGAGCTCGCATATGATCTGGTTTTCTGCTTCCCCCCACAGCCCCAACCAGTTCATCCTGGGGCTGGTCGGTGCTTTTTAAAAAAAAAAAAAGTCCTCACCCCAATGCTGATCAGCTGACCTTCGGGTTGCCAGTGCTGTTTGTTTGTTTGTTTGTTTTCATTTTTCCCTAGCCCCACCAGCTCCTGGGGCTGGTTGCAACTTTTTAATTTTTTTTAAAAAAAATCCCCTCCCCCAGCACTGATCAGCTGGCCTTTGGGCTGTCAGCACTGGGTTTTTTATTATTTTTTCATTTTCCCCTAGCGCCATCTGCTGGCAGTGGGGCTGAATGGCACTTTAAAAAAATCTTTGTGCGTGTGAACAGAGATCCCACATCTTCAGTCATGCGACCAAGAAAGAAGGGAAGCCAGACTTTCACAATATCCAGATCTTCCCCCAGGTGAGATAGCAGCCTTTGTCCCACATTCTGTTTACATAGGGGTCAGAAAGTTGGCCTAGGAATGCTGGAGCAAGGAAGCGAACGGCAGCTGAATCCCCATTTCTAACAGTATAAAACTCACCATTACCTGGATCAGCTTTAGGGAAAATGTAGGTTCCTTGTTCAGAAAGAGAAGAGAATTAGAAAGAAACATGAGAGGTTAACTCGAGCACAGCTGGAGACTAATCTTAAGCGCTTTGCGATGATTAAAAGTAAGAACTAAAATAGAGTTTGATAGCATTAGCCAGTGGTTTGAGAGGGAATACCAAGTTTTATCTTCAGTTTTAGGTCGCTGCTCTTAAGCAACTTTCCTCCTCTCTCCCTTTCTCACCAGCTTCCTCCCCAAGAAGGCACACCTCGACCCAAGGTCCCTCTCACCTTAAGGAAACTGATGTGATCCCTGCATTCGAGTCCCGTCCGCACTCGGCAGAGGGTTTCTGACCATGAGGCCACCTTCCAGTTCAGTTCCTTCAGCTTGGCTTCCATCTGCCCCAGGTTCTTCTCTCGCTGATTCTCCAGAGCTTCCTTCAAACTCAGCTCCCTCTCAGTGAGTAGCTGGTGCATCTTCACAAACTCCCCAGACATGTGGTCAGATAAGGACTCGGAACACGTCTAGGGCAACAGAAATTAATTAATTTAATAGATTTGTATACCGCACCATCTGGCAACAAAGGCCACTCTGGGCGGTTTACAAGGTTAAACAAGAGATACAACTAGTAAACATAATAATATATTAAAAATACAATGTAAAACAAAATAACAACACTATGTCAGTCAAAATCAATAAGAGCAGAGAGAGACCAGAATAGACAAGAAGGAAATAAGCATCATTTGAGAAGGTTTTTCTCTGCTAAACATGAACAGTGTCCATTCCGATATTGCACACAAAGCACTGAAGCTATTTGAGAGCTGAGTCCTGAGTAAGGATCTGTATCAATCAAAACAGCACCTTCTATACATAAGATGAGGGGGTACAAGAGGGGAGAGATGGGAAGACAGAGAAACAGATATAGCAGTATGAAGACTGAGCATGCTCAGTGGCCATAAAATGTTAAGAGTAACAGGAGAAGAATGGAAAACCAGCTAGGAATGTGAAAGAAATGGAGGATGATGGGGACGGCAGAGAGAGCCAAGGTTACTGTGTGGAACAGCTGTGGCCCAGCTGCAACAGGGATGAAACATATTAGGAGGTAGTTGTGGCGTTTACCTGTGGGAATGAATATAATGGATGAGAGATGTCTGTACTGATTGGTGGGTTTGTAGACCAATGAGAGAGTCTGGGGAGTGGCCTGATGGGATTTAAGGCTCTGCTCAGCACAGCACTGTTTTAGTCAGATAGGGAATGGCACTGTCTAAGAAAATGACAGATAGGGCTAGATAAGGGATTTACACTTTGTGGAGAAAAGATAAAGAGAGAAGAGATGGGATTTTTAGAGTGTCTGTGAGGAAAACTGAGTGCTTAGAGTTTGTAAACTTAGGAACTGGATGTGCATATATTCTACTTTATTAGTGATCAAAGTTATTTATTTATTCATTTTAGAGTATTTTAACCTCACCTTTCTCCTTGGAAAAAGGACCCGGGGTGGCTTACAGAATGAGGGATAATATACAGTCCAGTACAATTAAGACATGTTCAAGCATTGAGAAGAGGGAATTGAGGGACATCTTACAGCATTAATAGACAACATTACATTAAAGCTACATGAGAATGCGAGCAGTTAAAGGGGAGTAATGTTCCATGTAAAGTTATGAGTGATGGAAACTAACATTTCATGGGTTCCCACGAGACGTATCTGTGAGGGTGGCGGGATGGAGAGAAGGGCCTCTCCTGATGACCTTAACACCTGAATCGGTTCTATACTGTGAGATTAGATATTTGAGGTAGCTAGGACCCAGGTTGTACAGTGTTTTGTAGGCCAAGGTCAGCACCTTGAATTGTGCCTGATAGCTGATTGGCAGCCAGTGGGGCTGCTTTAATAGTGGTGTAATGTTATGTGATATCTGTACCCTGTCCCAGTCAGCAGTCTGGCTGCTGCCTTTTGGACCCATTGAAGTTTCCTAAGGCTTTTCATCGGTAGCCCCATTACTGAGCACATTACTGTAGTCTAGCTAGGATGTCACTAGGGCATGTGTCACCGTGGCCAGGCCTGGTTTCTCAAGAAACAGGCGTAAGTTGCATGCTAGCCTTAATTGTGCAAATGTGCTTCTGGCCACAGGACTATATTTTTCTTTTTGTTTGTACTTAAACACGTTACCATTAAATATTTTGATTTTACTTTGTAAACAATAAACTTCATTTATTTTTATTCAACTTAAAAACAGTCTGGAGGCTTTAATTTACTAGTGAAGCTAGTTGGTGGCAGCAAAAGTAAAAAATTAGAAGCGGTGTTTGTCAATAGCCTGTGAAAGAGCCGGAGGCAAGCACACTCACGCTACAGTAGTGCCCACTTTTGCTTTCATTTGGCATTTTCCTGATGCTTCAAACACAACCAGCTTGGATACCAAGCACAAATAATGCCAAATGTCGATTCCTGAATGTCAGCAATCGGAATAACAGAGAGAAGTGATACTCACAGGTAGAGATGGGCACGAAACGAACAATTTTTCGTTTCCATTTCCGTTTTTTCGTTTCGTTACGTAACGAAACGACAAACGAATTTTGCCTCTAAAATGAAACAAAACGAACAGAAACACCAGGAATTTTGTTGTGCGTTTCATTTCCGTTACTGCAATATGAGTGAATTGCTTAAAATCCTTTAAAAAATCACAAAAAATTTGAAATGAATGGTAACGAAATGGTAACAAACGACCGAAAACGAAAATGATTTTTTTGCAAAAATTCACGAAAAACGGAAATGAACTGAAACGGACCCTCCAAACGACAAACGAAATGCCATTTTTTGATTCGTGCCCATCTCTACTCACAGGAGTAGATTTTGAGGCGGTGGTTAAGCAGGCAGATACAGAAAAAGTCTACCGTCCACCATCAAACCCACCCTCAGTGCCAGAACTCACCTTTAATTCTATAATGTTTTCCTGTTGCCGACACTGGCTCATTTTCAAACGGCGGAGACCTTCCTCAAGAGGCTCTAAAGAGGCCTTCAGCTGGTCCTTGAGGCAAGAGATGACCCAACATCATTTAGGATGAACTGAGTTTGGAGGAGGGCAGGAAAAGTGGGTGAAAATGAAGACTGAAATACAGCTGTTGGTGACCTTGCCCTCCATCTCTACCCCAGGGTTCCCTTCATCATAATAGTGAGTTTTCTCTATAAAAGGTTGCCTCTCGTCTATTTTTGCTTCACCCACAAAGAGTGACCGAGGACATTTTACTAGCATTATACTTTCACTCAACCTACAACACAAAAGAAATTGAGGTGGGTGTTTTAGTCTACGGTAACATCAGAGGCTCGGTGCTGAGTTACATACGTCAAAACTTTGCACATGCACAGACATGACCTGTAATGGCCGTGATCCATGCTTGAAATATGATATGGAAACCAGATTGAGGCAGGTTTGCCAAACTAAATATACTCTGCATCTCCATCTTTATTTACATGATTTGTATCATGTCTTTCACCCAAAACTGGGACCCCAGGAAGGTCAGAAAAACATTTCAAAAGCCAGGCTTTTTTTTTAAAGGTTTAATATTAAAACCCAAGCCAGCAAATTCCAACATCAAAATCTGAATTAAATTTAAAAGCAATTTAAAATTGTACCAATGAAATAATACAGTATCCCAACCTTTCCTTTGCAAGCCAACTAAAAGCAAAAATATGCCTTAAAAAGATCTTTATCAGAAGAAGAATAACAGTGAGAAAGCCATGTAAATAAATAAATAAATAAATAAATAAATAAATAAATAAATAAATGTTGCATCCTTAATAGAAGAGTTATTAAGGGGGTTCAAGGGGACTCGAGGTTGTGGGTTAGAGGACAAACATTTTTGAGATGAGACATGGTCCTCCACCGTGCTTGAATACACTGCCATCCATCCTGACCTTGACAATATCTTCAGAAAATGAATCTGCTTCCAAACCTTCATGACTGAACCAAGAAGGCCCTCCATCCTCTCCCGAGCAGCTCCCTCACCTGATAGGCCTGGACTGCGTTTTTGATGGGCAGAAAATCATGTCCCCGGTGCTGAGGCAAATCCCGGCAGATGACACAGACCGGCCCCTCATCCTGGCTGCAAAAGAGCTTGAGCGGCTCCTCGTGTTCCTCGCAGAAGTACCAGCCTCCAGTCCCGGCCAACTGGGAGCCTTCATCCAGCTTGAGAAGCCGGGCCTTCTCTGCCAGGTTGCAGAGCGCTCGGTTGACGGCCATGCGGCGCAAGGCGAAGGGTCTCCGGCACTCTGGGCACAAGCCGCGCCTCTGGCCCTTGGGGATGCAGGGCTCCAGGCAGGGGGCACAAAAGCTGTGGCCACACTCCAACATGTGAGGGTCCCGAAAGATACAGAGGCAGATAGGACACAGCAGGTCCTCGGTAAAGCTGGACACCTCTCTCACGGACGCCATGTTGGACGACCAAAGGAGAGACCCACTACTTCCCCCCCCCCACACACACACACACAGGATCTGGCTTTCACCAGGTGGTTTGGTGGACCTCTATTTCTTTTAAAAAAACAAAGAAATCCACTCTCCTGAGCAAAAAAAAAAAAAAGGTTCTGTCTTTCTGTTTTCGTAGGGAGGATCTCCAAACAATTGCTATATCTTCTCTCCAATCAAGTTTGTTCAACGTTTTCTTTCCTAGAACAAAACAATGAATGGGCCACAAATGAGGATGTCATAGAAATACTGTAATAATAACAACATTAATTGTAATAATAAAATGTTTTATTATATATATACCACCCAGAGTGGCCCTGTAGCTAGATGGGCAATAATCTAATAAAAATAAAATTTAAAAAATCCTTAAAAAAAGACATTTTTGAGTTAAATAGTTCAGCTTTTATTTGCACCAAGATGCACTTGGTTAGGATCCCTGGTGTGGTATAGTGATAGACTGATGGACAAGGACTCAAGGAGGCCTGGGTTCAAATCCCCACTCAGCCATGGAAATTCCCCGGGAGGCGGAGGGACATGTAACTGGTAAAAACACTCCTTAAATATCTTTAACTTGAAAGCGCTATTAAGGTTACTCTAAGTCAGATCTAGCTGCCTAGATGCCCTAAGCACATCCGATCTTGCCTGATTTTGGAAGCTAAGTAGGGTCGGTCCTACTTAGTACTTGGATGGGAGACCACCAGGGAATACCAGCTGCTGTAGGCGCCTGGAGTAAGAACTGGCAAACCACTCCAGTATTCCTGCCAAGGAAACTCCATGGACGTGGAGTCACGAAGAGTCAGTCACAACTGTAACAAGACAACACAACACACAAGTCAGGTCTAACTTCACAGCAAGTGACAACAGAGATTTTTATAGCTACTGTGAAATGTGCTTGAAATTCTAAGGAACCATTCATATTCAAGAGGTGAACAGAAAGACAGCCAACAATCCTCCAACACCTGGGACCCCAAAGTTGTTAAGTTTTCACTCCCCCAAATCCTAGTCATCATAATTTATTTGTGCTTTTAATATTGTTCTTATTATGAGTTTTAAGAGTTGTTTAAATGCTTTTTAATATTGTAATAATCTATTATATGCCTGTTAACTATGCTTCTTTTAAATGCTGTTAAGTCACTTCAGACCCTCCAGGAGAAAGGTGGCAAACAAACAAACATGGGGGGGGGGAACCTCAATTTTGAAACCATTCTTCTCATGAGATCAGAGGTCATCTCTTCCACTTGACTGTCAGTCAGGGGGTTCCTACTGTCCCCCAGTCTCAGTCTCAAGCGCCCCCTATTTGTTACACAGTTCACCACTCCCGTGTGTTGGCATTTTATTCCTGCCACATTCTGGGATGGGATCTTTGGTTTTTTTTTCCCCCACTACAACTACCACAATTCACCAGGAATTCCTACCAGGAGAATTCTGGGGCCCGTAGCCAAAGATTCCTTCCAAATCCCCAGAGGTGTTTTAGTACACACAGAGAGACACCTGAAGTCCAGCATGTTCTTCTCTGCAGACATAGCAGAGGGATAGAGTGGGCGTGGCAAAGTCTATGGGAACTACAATGGCTTATGGGACCGGTAGTCTCTCTCTTCACTAGGTTGTCTGCATGGTGGCTCTCAAAAATATCTAACAACCCCTTATAGTTATGGATAGAGATGAGCATGTACCAGAGGTTTGTGACAGTTTGTTATTTGGTTAAGCAGATGTTCAGCGGTTCCAGACCCGCCTCCTCTGGCAGTTGCCGCTCAGAAAATGAACCAGCCCAAGCTGCCAAACCGGCAGTTCATGCCCATCTCTAACCATGGGACCTAGCAAGACCTATCTTCCCTCTCCCTCTCAAGAACATGCTGAGCTTCAGAGGTGTGTATGTGTTAAAATCTCTTCTGATGGGTCTGGAGGTTTGGGCTACAGGTGGAGAATTATGCCTGGGGAAATATACAATTATGGCTGGGAAAAGTCCTGGTGAATTCTACTTTGGGGTGGAGGGGATACCAAAAAAAATCCAACAACCTCTCCTACCTGCATATATGTACTGACAGGTGAAGCTGAAGTAATCCTTACAATACAAACTAGCTAGGTGGTTACTTCACGTCCTTCTTTGTTCCGTGACTAGTTTTGTACCGTGACAGCATTGGTCACAATTACGTGGTTTTGTCCCTGTTTCAGTGTTCCCATGGTCGTGATAGCTTGTCTCGTGACAAGTGTTACCTCACAGTCTTGTACCATGATAAACACTGAATTTGTCTAGCTTCCTTTTTCCTTTTTGGAGGGGCTTAAAATTCTTTTTCGATATTTCACTTCTGAAAAGTCAAAATCTTTGCAGGCAGGGAAGGAGTCTGTGGCTCGTCTGGCTAGCTTTCACTTTCTCTATGTGGCCGCATTGGAATACCCTGGGACCTGGGTGATAGCCTTCAGGCTTTCTTTGTTCTTTATTCCTTTTGCTTGCTAATTAATTTTCTGTCTGGTGTCCCTCTTGCCTGGCTTTGAAGTTTGGTTTGTTTTATTGGTATTTAATGGAGGAGAGCAAGGGAGTGGTGATCATCTGGGGTGGGCGGGCACGTTGAACATAACACCCAACCCAGTACCTGGGACACACTTTTCTGAGAGTACACGAATGTTTTCTTGCGTGACAGTTGTTACCTCACCGTGTCTTGTCTCGGAACAGAAACCGGGAACAAACCGGGACAAGGAAATACCCTACCCCAGTGCCAGGTACAGATTTGTCTTGCTTAGCACCCGTTAGGGGAGCGTGGTTGAGACAAATTTCAGCTGTTGCACGACAGACGTGAAGTAAGATTTTTTTTGTACTGCTCCGAAGTGCAACACAAAAACGGACATGAAGTAACCGCCCTTAGAGATTATATTAAGCATGTTTTTAAAAATGCAACTGCCTCAGGCCAGCAGGGAAAAGGGCAGGAGAGTCCTGCTGCCAAGCCCTTAGGCCAGTGGTGCCCTACCTTGTGTCCCCAGATGTTCTTGGACCTCTATAACTTCCAGGGCATCCTGGCCAGCACAGCTAGAGGTAAAGGCTTCAGGGAGGTGCGGTCTAAGAACATCTGAGGGCCTGAGGTTGGGAACCACTGTCGTAAGCTGTAGTACAGCCGATCCCACTTCAGTGCTACTTGACTCTGAAAAGCTAAGGCCCATTTTCTCTCTTCAAAGCCCTGAAATTAAGTCTGGCTGTACTGTAGGAATGAGTGACAAGGCTACCTCAGGCTGTTGTTCTGAGATGTACTGAAAGGCAACAAATGCTTAGATTTCCTTTATTGTTGCTATGTATGACCTGTACTCCCTCAGGTAAGGAGTAGAGGTTGGACTGAGAAGTATGCTTATTTCTTTGGAGGAACTACATTATCATTATTGATAGAGATTCCATTTAAACATTAGGAAGAACTTCATGACAGTTAGAGCAGTTTGGCAGTGGAATCTGCTCCCACAGAGTGGCTGAGTCTCCTTCTTTGGGGGTTTTAAGCAGAGGCTGGATAGCCATATGTTGGAAATACTGTTGTGGGGGTTCCTGCATGGCAGGGGGTTGGACTGGATGGCCCTTGAGGTCTCTTCCAACTCTTTGAGTCTACGATTCTATGATCTTCGCTTCATTTACGAAGGAAATTTTTTGCATTGCGCCTGATTAGCATGATATCGTTGCCACCAGCATGTCAGAAAATGAATCACGAAACACTCCCAGTTCCCTGCAGTGGCTAGTCCTTATACTGTTTTTTGAAGCTTTTTACAAAACTCAAAAGGAAGGAAGGAAGGAAAAGAAAAGAAAAAGAAAAGAAAAGAAAACCACACTTCCTTCCACAGGTAGGATCAACTTGTGCTACAGAAATAAAACAAAAAGCCATTGTTCTGTGGCACCTCTAATAAGATGAAAAGATTTATTTCCATTTCTGAGAAGTAGCTGCTGACCAAATTAACGAGAAGAAATTAAATAATTTGCTTCGGTGTGCGTTTTCATGGATCAACAACATTCATTTCCTTATGAAGTGCAGTCATCATCATGAATGCAATCCATAGAAGGAATACTAAATGAATATTAGGCAACAGCATGAAACAAGATAACCCTTTTTGTATCACCATTTTGGAGTACAGTGTTCAAGCCATATCTTGTGTGTTATTACAACACATTAAACAAAGCTGGCTGCGGTAGTAGTATTATAGGCCCGCTTTTGGTGGCATCTGTTGACGATGAGAAATTGTTTCTGTCCAACTTCCCTACCCTTCTGATGTGCCGGACTACATACCCCATCATTCCCAACCATCCTGAAGCAAAAAGGGTGTTTCAGGGTTACCCCTGCAATTTTGTATAGCATCACTAGGATGAGTGTGTCTGAGGAAAGTCTTTCTATATACCCCATGCATGAAAATACCATGTGGGTCTGGCATATTCCAGTTCATCTGGAGGGCAACAAAGAAGTGAAGGCTGTTTTACCCCATCTAGTACTGGGCTCTTTGTGGCTTAAGAAAACAGCAAGCCAGCTACACAGACTTCTGTCACACCTCAGAGCACAATCACTTTATAGAACTTCAAGGTCACCTGCCCATAACCTGGAGTCTCGGCAACATTTTCAAAACCCACAATTGGTAAAACATGCCACAAAAGCAGGCAGTCATCAGCAAACTAATTCCAGCACACAGACATGCAGCCTAAGTCAAGGAACACCTTTATTATTATGCGCTTTCAACAAAGAGATGACTTTCCAGGTCTTTTGTCCCTCAAAATACTGTACCAAAAATTCCTCTTTAAAAACATTAATAGCCAACTCTCTTTGAAGGGAAATACGAAGAGTCGATCATGTCTGTAACGACACAACATACAAACACACATGCTTTGTTTTGCGTATTTCTTACTTCCAAGTGCTGGGTTTGCCCTTCTCATGAAAACCTTATATTATCACACTTTTAGGTAAGTGTGCCCAGGACAAAGCCCAGCAGATTCTGGGAGGTGACCTTTCTAGCCTGTGAGCTCTGAAACGACCCCCAAGTGCCCTCAGAGCTTTCGTGTCCTTCTGAGGGAAATACCTCCAGGGCTAAGGTTCCCTTTCGTCCTGGCATGTCGACATGAAAGGGAACATAAAATACACTCTTACCCCTTTTAGGCTGAACCCACTCCTCCAGCTTCAGTGACTGTGCCCCATTCGTTTCCCCAGATTATTTTCTCCTGGCTGAGGATCAAAATCAGGGCTTCTCCATTAGGTTAAGCATCTCTCCGTCTTGTACTGGGGGCGCCTTTGTCCTCGACTCCCTTGGTGACCCCACTCTTCCCTCTCCAAGTGCAGACAAAGCAGCAAGGGAGGAGGAATGCATTTCGGTACCTACAAACTGCAGCTGGGCACACGTCCATATGCCTAGCTGATGCGGCACTTCTTTCCCCCTGCAAAGTGTCAGCATTCTAGCCGATCTGACTCAGCACTTTTCGAGTCCTTTTAACGCTACAGCCCCGGGGCTAGAGGAAGTGAGGGAGAGCTGGTGGAATAATTGGGCCGCCCTGTTCTCGTTAGGGGCTCTCAAGGCACTGCCAGCCTGGGGTGAACCTATAAATTAGTGACCTCTGAAAGATCCTATCAGGATCCCCCCATAGATCTGGCAAAATGAAAGCTGTGGGCAAGAGACGATCCATCTCATATGCGGATTTTCCTCTTTTCCTTTCCCCTTCCACTTTCCCCAGTAAGCCTTGTTTCCTCAGGATGTGGCCCAACCTAAGACAACTGCAGGGCATGACTACCCAGTGGAGAAGGGGGAAAAAGTGTTGGTTCTCAGTTTTCCAGGCTGGGGCCCTCTTGGTTTCCACAGGGTGAATTGCGGTAGCAGGTCAAATAAATAGAGTAATTGTGTTGCAGAAGTCAGGAGGGCAGAGGCAGCAAGTTGGTGGACGTGTTTGCTGTCCCAAATCACACTCCCTGCCTTTCCAATAGACTTGAGTCTTCTGCCCAGTACTAAGAGCCTCTCTCAGACAGGTGCTATCAGAGATAATGCCACTAAAAAAGAGCCATCTGTCCTGTTTGGGGGTGGGGGGTAGGGGTGGAATCGGCCCAGTAGCCTTTTAAATATTTAATCATGCTTGGAGCGCTGGTAGAAACAGTGTCCCTGGTTTTAAAAAGGCCAATCAGCAATTTCCACCAGGACAACCCCCTTCCTTCCACCTGTCTCCACACCCCAACCCAAAAGTGACAAATAAATAATGTTAATCTGATGCAGCACTAATGTTGGAAACAACAGGGAGACAACAGGGGCTAAGAGCTCCACAGACACTCCTTTGTATCCGACCAGCTGATCATGCAAGGTGGAAAGTAGAGGGAAGAGATGCCACCCAGAGAAAAACAAAAAAGTTGTGGCACACACCTCGCACACACATACACACCTGTGAGTTTCCATAGCCAACGATAGATTTGAGCCCAAATTTCATGCCTCCTTGTTTGATGTTCCAGCTACTACTAGAGATGGGCACAGGGTCCAAAACAAACCAGGAAATTTGTTGAACATCACCAATTCATTGTTTCAGATCGGTTTGGGTTCATCCAAAGAGGAGAACCTGAACTTTCCTGAAGCAACAAATTTTGGGGTGGTGCAATCAACTTTAGATATGGGCACAAAATGAATAAAAATTCATTTTGTTTGTCATTGTTTCGTAAGTAACAAAATGAATAACCAACAGCCCCTTCTAAGGAAAATGAAACAAAATGAAATGGAAATTTCAGTTTTGTTCTGTTCGTTTTTCGTTTCCCCACCCTACCGGCATCTCTTACCTGACATCCAGGTCAGGGAGCTCCGAAGGCAGCAGTGATGAGCTGCTGAACCTCCGGAGGCAGTGGTGGCGCGGTCCACCGCTGCCCAGCGTGGTGCTGCCGAGGCTCTGGAGGCAGCGGTGAAGCCTCCCGCTGCCTGGTGAGGCCTCCTGCCATCTGGTGCAGCCACTGCCATGGCCTTGCAGGCTGCCACCACCACCACCAGGGCTCCGGAGGCGGCGGTGAGGCCTCCTGCTGCTGACGCGGCCACTGCTGGGCCTCCAGAGGCGGAGGCGGGCCGGTCCACCACTGCCCAGTATGGCCACTGCCAGGGCTCCGGAGGCGGCGGTGAGGCCTCCCGCCATCTGGTGCATCCGCTGCCAGGGCCTTCTGGGCCATCGGTGCCAGGATTGCCGCCACCATCCAGGTAAGCTCAACCAGTTTGGTTTGGTTCATACAAATTTTCGTTTTAAAAATTCGTACAAACTGAACCGAACCGAACTGAGGGGAGGGGGGGCAAAACAGAAGCCAAGATGGTGGCAGCAGAGGAGGTGGCATTTGCAAAGGAGACAGCAGAATAAGGTAGAGAGGGAAGGTTAATTTGCCAAAATAGAAACCAAGACTGTGATGGTGGCAGTGAGAAGGGGATGGGAGAGAGGCAACAGGGTAGTGGGAAGGCTGCGGGGTGTGTGTGTGTGTGTTAATTGTTGGTTTTGTTCATTTGTTCCTTGTTTTAGGCTCAAGGGGAAAAAGCAGGTAAGCACTAATAAACCAATGGACTGTAACACGTTCATAAAATCGTGGTTCGTGGTTTGTCAAGCTTGATGAACCACGAGCCAAGACGAACCCACCATTTTGGCAGTTCATGCCCACCTCTACCCACAACACCACACTAGCCATCATTGCTAAAGAAGGAGGAGGCCAGGATCTGCCTCAGACTGCATATGCTCAGACTGCTGCAGAATGGAGAATGTTTACGATTTCAACGGAATGATGACGCATCTCACTTAAGAACATAAGAACATAAGAACATAAGAAGAGCCATGCTGGATCAGGCCAAAGGCCCATCTAGTCCAGCTTCCTGTATCTCACAGCGGCCCCACCAGATGCATCTGGGAGCTCAGGAGATTAGATATCTGTCTCCTGATACCACTCCCCTGCATCTGGCCCTTGAAGTATCCTGGTTTAAAGCCTAGAGATTACACATCTCCATCATGGTCTGTAACCTGTGATGGACTTTTCCTCCAGGAATCTGTCCAGTCCCCTTTTGAAGGCATCCAGGTCAGATGCCATCACCACATTGTGTGGCAGGGAATTCCATAGACTTACAACGCGCTGGGTGAAAAAATATTTTCTTTTGTCAGTTTTTACTCTTCCAGCCCTCAATTTGAGTGTATGTCCCCTAGTTCTGGTATTTTGGGAGAGGGAGAAGAGCTTCCCTCTATCCACTTTACTCATACCCTGCATTATTTTGTATGTCTCAATCATATCCCCCCTCAGGCGCCTTTTTTCCAGACTAAAGAGGCCCAAATGTTTTAGCCTTTCTTCATAAGGGAGGTGCCCCAGCCCACTAATCATTTTAGTCGCCCTCTTCTGCACCTTTTCCAGTTCCACTATGTCTTTCTTGAGATGCGGTGACCAGAATTGTACACAATACTCCAGGTGGGGCCTTACTATTGTTTTGTATAATGGCATTATAATGTTGGCTGTTTTATTTTCAATCCCCTTTTTGATAATCCCTAGCATGGAATTGGCCTTCTTCACCGCTGCCGCACATTGGGGAGACACCTTCATGGAGCTGTCCACTAACACACCAAGATCTCTTTCCTGATCCGTCACGGATAACTCAGAGCCCATGAGTTGATAGATGAAGTTTGGATTTTTTGCCCCAATATGCATTACTTTACATTTGGTTACATTAAAACGCATTTGCCATTTCTCAGCCCACTCCCCCAGTTTGGAGAGATCCTTCTGGAGCTCTTCACAATCTTCTCTGGTTTTTACCACATGGAAAAGTTTTGTGTCATCTGCAAACTTGGCCACCTCACTGTTTATCCCTGTCTCCAGGTCATTTATGAACAGATTGAAAAGCACCGGTCCCAGGACAGATCCCTGGGGCACACCGCTTTTCACTTCTCTCCATTGTGAAAATTTCCCATTGACACCTACTCTTTGTTTCCGGGATCTCAACCAGTTCTCAATCCATAAGAGGACCTGCCCTCTTATCCCCTGACTGTGCAATTTTCTCAGCAGCCTTTGGTGAGGGACTGTGTCAAAAGCCTTTTGAAAATCCAGATAGACTATATCAACCGGTTCACCCACATCCATGTGCCTGTTGACCTTTTCAAAAAATTCTAAGAGGTTTGTCAGACAAGATTTACCCTTACAGAAGCCATGCTGATTTTCTCTCAGCAAGGTTTGTTCTTTTATGTGTTTTAAGATTTTCTCTTGGATGAGGCTTTCCACCATCTTCCCTGGGACAGATGTAAGGCTAACCGGCCTGTAGTTTCCCGGGTCCCCCCTCCTTCCTTTTTTAAAAATTGGTGTGACATCTGCTATCCTCCAGTCCTCCGGCACTGTGGCCGTTTTAAGAGACAAGTTGCATATAACCGTTAAGAGATCTGCAATTTCATTTCTCAGTTCCCTAATAACCCTTGGGTGGATGCCATCTGGGCCCGGTGACTTGTCAATCCTCAATTTATCAATTAGTCCTAAAACCTCCTCTCTTTTAACCTGTATTTGATTTAATTCTTTAGTCAAGAGGGGCGGCTGAGGCAGCGGAATCCGCTCAAGGTCCTCTGTCGTGAAGACAGACGCAAAGAACTCATTCAATTTCTCTGCAATGTCCAAGTCTTCCTTAACCTCCCCTTTTCCTCCCTCACCATCCAGAGGGCCAACTGGTTCTCTGGCAGGTTTTCTACTTCTAACATATTTAAAGAAGCTTTTATTATTACCCTTTATATTGCTAGCCATTCGTTCCTCAAAGTCTTTCTTTGCCTCCCTTATCATCTTCTTACATTTCTTTTGCCAGAGTTTGTGTTCCTTTTTATTTTCCTCATTTGGGGAGGATTTCCATTTACTGAAGGACCTCTCCTTGTGCTTTAGAGCCTCTCTAACTCCACTTGTTAACCATGCCGGTGTCCTCTTGGACTTAAATGAGCTCTTCTTTCTTTGTGGTATGCACTTGTGCTGGGCCTCTATTATTGTTGTTTTAAACAGGCTCCATGCACTCTGAAGAGATTGGATTCTTCTAACCTTCCCCTTCAGTTTCTCTCTAACTAGTTTCCTCATCTGAGGGAAGTTTGCCCTTCGAAAATCAAGGGTTTTTATGTCTGATTTGGTTGACACTCTTCCTCCAACATGCATGGCAAAAGTAATTGCAGCATGGTCACTGTTCCCCAGAGGCTCAGTGACATTCACACCCCTGACCAGGTCCTGAGTATCACACAATATTAGATCCAGAGTTGCCTGTTCTCGGGTGGGCTCCGTGACAAGTTGCTCTAAGGCACAGTCATTCAGCAAGTCGAGAAACCCAGTTTCTCTTTCTTGCCCGGAGCTCTCATTGGCCCAGTCAATGTGGGGATAATTGAAGTCCCCCATGATTACTATCCTATCCCTCTTAGCCACCTCCATGATTTCTCTCCTCATTTCAAGGTCCCCCTCAAGGTTTTGATCTGGTGGACGATAGAATACTCCAATGATCACATCACTCCTTGGACTTGAGAGAGGCCAAGAGAGACCAAGTGACATCAAAGGCAGCCATACAGAAGAGGGGCTGGATCTGTATGTTGATCATCCCAGAGCCCAGGACACGTAATAATAAGAGGCCCAAGCAACAGGAAGCCAGATTCAGGCTGAATATCAGTGGGAAAGCTGTTCGAGCAGTGTGATGAGGGAACCATTTACCTGGAGAGGTGGCGAGTGCTCCAGCATGGGAGGCACTGAAGAGAAAACTAGTCACCTGTCTGTTAGATCTGCTTTTTGGGTTCCTGTCTTGAGGAGGGGGGTTGGACTTGATGGCTTATAGGGCCTTCCGTTTCAATCTTTCTCTGATTCCATGCCTGCAGAGCCTGGTTGCCCAGCCTGGGTAAATTTATTATTCGCTGATCTCCCTTCTCGTAGTAATTGATCTTTGACTGGCTAGCTCTTCACATGGAGGAGGCCACAAAAATGAAAACAGCTTCTAGCACAGGACCCTAGATTTTATTGTGGGCTGCCAGAGGATGTGGTGCTGTTTGATTTTATCATTTCTCAGTTGTGGTGTTGTGGGTTTCAAAGTATTCTTCTATGCCGCTCTGGGCTACCTAATGCTACCAATGCTTTTTTTAAAAAACCAAATTCTTGTTATATAACTCTACCTAAGTTATCATGGATACTGGCAAACTGCCACAGATTGAGGACTTTATTTATTTATTTATTTATTTATTTATTTATTTATTTATTTATTTATATACTGCTGGATTTTCCCAGATGGGAACTCAGGGCAGTTAACAAGGTTATAGCATACAACAATTCCAGGAAAAAAATAATTGGTTCCACAGTATGACATAAAGAAACAACAAAATTTGCAATTTTACTGTGCAGACAGCACCTATACAATATGGCAAAGTCATGCAGATACCGAAATCTCAAAAAGTGGTTTTTAATCAGCAGCAATTGGCCTCGGCAAGTGACACCATTCTTCTTGAATAGGCAGTCCTGTGCCTAATTGGATTTTGGGCTTTATGTATATTCTACTTTTCCTTACCTAATGGAAATGTCTTTCGGGAGAAAAAAGATGGTACAAGTGACAGGAAAATATGTAAGGGTTTTGTGTTTTATATTTATCTCTTGCCTTTCCTGTGTGGAACACAAGATGGCATACACAGTTCTCCTGATTCTTATTTTACTGGCATACAACTTCCTTCTTTGGTAAATCAGATTGAAAATGTGAGATTACACCAAGATCATATACAGTAATACCTTGGTTTATGTGCATGATTCATTCCGGGAACATGCTTATAAACCAAAACACTCTTATATCAAAGAAAATTTCCCCATAAGAAATCAGGGAAATTCAGATGATTTGTTCTGGGGTCCCACAGACCACATACTGTACACAAAATGACAAAGCTCACAAAAGTTGGCTAAAAGTCCATGTCCACACCATGGTTTAGGTATCTAGCTGCAGAATCTGCTCTGCTTGGGACTAACAACTGGATTTTATTCTGTGTTTTTAATGTGACAATAATAACATGCAATTTGTAGTCCTATACACACCTGACTATCTGCCCCATGGCTAGAAGTAACTTAAAAATAAGAAAGAATGTTGAAAAGATATTAAAGAAAAAAATATAAAGAAAAATAAAACCATAACCTGCACTCCCCTTTGAAAACATTCCTGGCTGGTGCAAGGGAGACCTTCATTCTTCTCTTCTCCCTCTGCTTTGGAGGCTGCCTGAGACTGACCCTTCCAGACAATCATCCACAATGCAGCAGGGAGGGGGAGGGGGAGAGAGCCACCATTTGCTCACTTGTGATCATGTGACCTGCTCCAGTGCTTGTATATCAAGTCATTGCTTGTTGATCAAGACAGAATTTAGAAGAAATGTTTGCTTGCCTTGCAAAATGCTCTTAAACCAGGGTTTTACTGTACTGGTGGTCTGGAGCAACCTGTGGAACATTCTGTGATACAGTTACCCCCCACCTATCGCTGGGGTTAGGGACCCACGCCAACCGCGATAATTGAAAATCCGTGATATGTAGATGCAGGTCAGGCGAGGCCTGGGGGTTCTAGCTGGGGGCTCTTGTACTTACCCCCAGCCTGGCACTACCCCGAATGGGCCTGTGAGGGCCTTCCTGGGCCTTCTGGAGGACCCAAAAGGGTCTCTCTGCAAACCGGAAGTGACTTCCAGAAAACTGAAAGTTACTTCCGGATCACCAAAAATCATTTCTGAGGCCTCTGAGGGACTTTCCCCCCTTACACCAGAGGGTCTTTTTTCATATACTGTGGTTCTGCAATATAGTGGGACCGCAGTATATGAACCGCTAAAAGGCAGGGGACCACTGTTTAGTAAAAGCCTTGCGACGTTCAATGCTTGAACATTAGGAAGAACTTTCTGACGGTTAGAGCTGTTCAGCAGTGGAATCTGCTGCCACAAAGGAGGGTGGTGGAGTCTCCTTCTTTGGAGGTTTTTAAGCAGAGGCTGGATGGCCATCTGTCAGGAACACTGTGATGGGGATTCCTGCATGGCAGGGGTTTGGGCTGGATGGCCCTCGAGGTCTCATCCAACTCTTATGATTCTGTGACTCTAGGGTTCACGTCTTAGAAAATTTATCCTGAAAGGCAGTATCTAACCTTAGAAATGAGTAAATAATATAAGATATCCTTTCACTCAGTTTCATTTTGCTTGGCTTTGGTGGGCTATGAGGTTTCGGTTTGTCTGCATGATTCAGGCTCTTTCCACAGCTCACAGTTTTTCTTACAATTAAACTTCTAAAATCCATAAATCAGATAAGAAAACAATACTGGCTTTAAAATAAGGTTGTTTTTGACTCATGTGCTAACATTTAAAGGTTATATTCCAAAGCAAAATTTGCAAAATATGGGCACAGTAATATACCCTGTAGATAATCAATGGTCTTTTTTTAAAAAATCTGATGGGGTTAAACCTTTAAACTCTTCTTTTGCAAAACCAGGAGTGGGTGGAGCAGACTGTTGTTACGCAACCGGGTTGCATTCAGTTTGCTTCCTAAGGTTACTTCCCTTCCACGCACAACTGTTGTTTGCCCAGTTGTGTTTGTGGTCTGGGACAGCCAGCGCAGGCAGCCAAAAGACAAGGATTCCAGTTATTGCTTATAATTAGACTCAGGAAGCTGCCCTGTGAAGACATGAAGAAAGAAGTCTTGGCAAGGCTACCAGGGAACTCTTGACCTCTTTGTCCAAGTAGGTGCACTACCTATATTCTTGTTTCTACTTTGTTTTTTTTTCTTGTATGAGGTGGAAAAGAGAGGGGGGAGGGGGATAGCAGGAGGAACATAGGATATGATGGTAGCTTTGCAGCTCTTTTGATTTTTGCCTAAGTTGGAAGGGGGCCAGCATGAGACCCCATTGATGCCTGGGGGCAGCCTTTCGCATCACCCCCTCTCCTTTGGCTCAGGCTGACGTGAACTGTAGTCCAACAGGATCTGGAGGGCCACATGCGTCTTAGCCTCTGACTGTTCCCCTGCCAGTGATATCTCAACCCCAAGCAACAGCAGATGGGGACCTGGTGGAGCTCCACAGTGAGCAGAGGCGTAGCCAGGATTTGGAGCTCCTGGGGGCAAATTTCTTTTTTGCACCCTTCCTGTCTCTCCCCCCACACACACACACACACATCGCAGCCACCCAGCAACGGGGGGGGGGGGCAAACCCTGCGGGCATGGTGTGTGTGTGTGTGTGTCTGTGTCTGTGTGTGTCTGTGTGTGTGTGTGCAGATGGCTGGATGTGGGTGGGTGGGTGGGTCGCCTGGTGCGCAGCTCACTTGGCACGCAGCGGCAGACGAGGGGGTGCCATCGCCAAGCCTTAGGGGAAAGGAGGACTGCTGGGTGGTGGGAGGATGAACAGCTTCCTGCTCCTGTTCCCCTTTCAGGCACCCCCGATTGCTGCACCCGGGGCAGATGTACCCTCCTTCCCCCCTAGCTACGCCCCTGACAATGAGGTGTTGGAGGTCAGGGTTGCATGTGCCACCCATGACCTGCTAAGCTTAACTGCCAGCTTTAAACCTGTTGGAAGAGATCATACCACTGTCTTTCCTGACATAAAGTTCAGACGCTAGCACTGGTGTTGGTTTCTGTACATATTGTGGTGCGTGGGGGTGGGTGGCGCTGACATGTAGATGGGTTCAGAGAAATCTCTTCAAGCTCAAATACATGGTCACTTTTTGTCCCAGTTTCTCCTGGGATCTGCCCACCGGATGACTGTGATCTGATGGTGGGAAAGGTGCTGTTGGAATTCCATTCCCCCATATCTCTGAACCCCAAAAGTGGCACAAGCACAAGGAAGCTGCGATGCCCGGATTCCCAACAATCCCTAGGGCCAGTAGGAACCAATGTGCTGAGTAAGCTCAAGGAGGCAGCAGGGCGGATAGCAATGCCAGAAAAACAGGATATCAGGGCCCATCTGCTCTGTGACCCCAAGGCCCAGAAACGTCCTCCTCTCGGCCTCATCAATAATCCCTCATTAGTTAGGGAGCATCCTTTCCCTCCCACCGATGGAATGTATACTGCCCGTCTTTCCTCTGTCTATTATTCTGCAGTTATCAATAAAGAACAGATCTCTGGTCCCAGGCAGTAGATGCAAGCACACACACACAGAGACACAGACACTCACAGAGACTCACAGGTAGACACGCACGCATGCCGCTGATGCAAACACAGAGAGAAATGCAGACCCTCAGCACAGAAACGCTGCCTGAGGACCAGAGATTATTGCACTCCAAAACTCTGTGTGCACTTAATCCATAATGCTACAAGGTGCACATCTGATGGCACCAAAAAGGGAGAGAGCAATCTCCCTTAAAGTGACCCTGCAGTCTGTCTGGGAACTGCTCCAGCCCACTCCATGAGTTTTAATGGTCCAGGTCCTGGTTTGATACACAATATTATAATTAAGGGATCAGTGACAAACAGCTGCACTGGTAGAGGTCTTTGTTGCAAAATCCGTATGTGTTACTATCCGGCCACCTGCAGCTCCATTTTTTTTTAAAAAAATAACCATTAGACAGTGACGTTCCTTAAATTGCAAAATGAGGGAGGAAGCACACAGGAGAAAGAGCTCATTTGCCCACAAGGGAGCCCCAAGCTTTACATAAGGATCACAAATCATGTGACAAGAAGCTGACCAACTCAAAAGCCCTATGAAGATGGCTAAATTTTCACTCTTTTAATCTTGCAGTGGTGGCGAACCTTCAGCACCCCAGATGTTTTGGAGCACAAACACCCACAGTCCTTTGTCATTGGCCATCTGGACTCAGAATTCTGGGAGTTGTGGTCCAAAACATCTGGAGTGCCGAAGGTTCGCCATCACTGCAAGTTTGGGACCATGCTACCTGTCCGAAGGTCTTGGCCCGATATTATCTGCCTGGTCCACCAGAACTTCTCAGACTAAACTCCTCTGGGGAGCCACCCCAAGGGAGCACCAGAGGTCCTCCACAGGAGATTGGCCTTCTTTGCAGTGGCTCCAGTGTGATGGCAGCAACTGCTGGTGGAGCTATGCTTGGCTGGCCTCCTATTAACATTCATGAGAAAATTTTAAACATTGCTGTTCAGGGATACTTTCCACACCAATCCTATTGGATTTCCATCTTCTGCTTCCTGTTCTGCCATCAGCCGATAATGGTTCCTGTTTCTGTTTGTTTTTATTTTGCTAACATCTTAATTTTTCCTAAATTATTTTATCATTATATGTTTTAATGATTACTGTAAACTGCTTAGCACTAATGGGATGATATACAAATCAAATCAAATCAAATCAGTCAAATAAATAAATAATTTTTGACTATTGGGGCAAAAAGAAAAATATGTGAGGCAGCAGAAACTAAATGAACTATTTATTTATTTATAGCTGTTGTGTGTTTTTCGGGCTGTTTGGCCATGTTCTGGAAGTTTTTCTTCTATTTGTTTCACCAGATTCTATGGCCAGCATCTTCAGAAGGCAAGGAGCTCAGGGAACTAAGAATTGTCTCTGTGATCTGGGGTATAGAGTGATTGAGACTGTGGGAGTTTTAAAGTTGTGGAAAAGAGGAAACTTGTCCTATGCAGGAGAATAGGTGTTAGTCATTGTATTGTGGTGGAGGGATTAAGAAGTTTCACTGCAATGGGGGGGGCAGCAATCATTCTCTGTTGTTGATGGGTGTCATTAGCTGTTGTATTGTGTGAACTGATCACTGCTGCTTGCAGCAGGGTGAGAATAATTGAACGTTGACCTTTTGCAGGCTGCAGTTATCAGTACTGGAAGCCAGACTTTTGGTGATTTTTAGACTTTCTTTTTGTTGTTGTTGAAACTGTGCTTATGTTTGTTTATCTCGATGGCTTCCCTGTGTAGTCTGGCATAGTGATTGGTAGTGTTGAAGAGTTATAATGGAAAATAAAATTTAATAAATAATAACTGGAGCGGTTCCGAGACCCATCAGAACCGCTCAGAACCGCCCCACACCATCACAAGCACAACACTTTTGACCCGGTTTCAAAATTCCAATCCGTTCCTGAGATATCAGGGAAAATACACAAACCGCCACTTGAGCTGTCTGAGGCCTCTCTAGCGGAGCTAGAGAGCTTGGGTGGCCGGAAAACATCACTTTGAGTGATGTTTGACTTTGAGTCAATTTAACAGTTTACGCAAGATAGAAGATAACTGCGGCAGTACATTTCCGCGGGAGTCTATAACACATATAACACAACGGGAGTGCTAACAAGTAACTACCCCATCAAGCGCCCCATCCATCAATGTCTAGTTAATTACGCCCAGATGGGGGCGCTTGACACAATTAAGATGGCGAGAGATTGGCGGGTAGACCGGCCCAAGCAAAAACATCCGAGGGTCTCCCCACCGGAAAAATCTAAATCTATGGCCGACCTTCAGTTCCAGAGAGGCGGCCAGACTGTTAGCAGCACCAGCAGTACAAATCCACCCCTCCCACCCGATTCTTAGTTCCAGAGACACAGGTAAGGTAACCACAAGGCAGCGACTCATAATCACTTTCTCTACCCGAGCCGCAGTTCCATGAAAACTCCACCTTCCCTCGGCCATTCATTTCAATGGCGGTAGACTTGCCCTCGCTCCAGAGTCAACTGGACAGGGTTTCCCCTTCTTGCGGAAACCCCTGGAAATCTGTTTTCCCCAGTTCCAGGGGTTCCCGCCAAGGAATAGGAGATGTCCCTCTCTAGTATATTAGTTAACCCCTTCCTGGCTCCTTCTTCCATCATTCCCCAACCCTGCAAAGCTAGCCAGAGACACAGCTCAGGAGATTCTTCCTGAACTGATGAATTATTTCCTTCATGCTCTTGGCTTGCAAGGGAATGATTCTGAACGATCATTCTTAAGGACCAGGGACCTCCTTACCCTCAGAAACTTGGTTTTCCTGCCTCTGCCTAAAGGGACCCAAAACCCTTGACCCAAGGTGGCTCTTCCCATCTCCCTCTCCCTCTCTCTCTCTCTCTCTTTCTCTTTCTCTCTCTCTCCTCTTTCCTCCCACTCCTTCTTCCCTGGGTGTGCTTTGAACGTGTTCCTACTCTACCTAATGGCTCCTATACCTGCAAACTGGGACAAGGGGGTTATGGCACAAGAAGAAAGACATCATGGCAGCTTCACGAGGCAGAGACATCTTCCAGAAGCAGAAACCATATTCCACAAAGATCCTGGCACGTCTTCCACAGATGCTCTCCGGATTAGGCCACAGCCTGGGGCTCTTCATTGTCACATCTCCGCATTCACAAAGGACTGTCTGACTACCTCCGGCTAATCTCATCAGCTTTCCAGCTCCCCCATTGACTTCTGTATTGACCTTCCCCAACCTTCTATTGACTTTCCAATTTCCCAAGTTTACCTGGACTCAAGGACAATACATTGGTTCCCCTTTCCCATTGTCACACCCTGATGGCCCAATTAAAGGACAGATTGGCTTAAGGGACACCTGGGCAGGTATCCGGTTCCAGCTTGCCAGGGACACCCCTAATCGCCCAGGAACGCCTCTGGACAGCCCCAGGACAACACCGATTGGACCACCTGAAAGACTGCCCACTCCTGGGCGGTGCCACTTGGGGGAGGGAAGAGGGGGAAGTAATAAAAATGTGGTTTTCTTTGTCCTCGGGGTCAGACATCTTAGCTCTGTCTTCGGCCTGTGTCCACCTGCTGCCCTTTATTCGGCCTAATAAACACAGTATTTTCTTTGGGATCTCTCTCCTGTTGGGTTCTTCATTGGGCCTCTGGGGTCCAGCAGAACTCAGCAGGACTAGCCTAGCTGAAATCGGTCTTAAACTCAGTTTAAATTCAACAGTGTTGTCCAGTACCTCTGTGTCCTGTCCATCAAGTTGTCTTCAATGCTGAACAGGGAAAGTTTGAGTAAAAACATGCATTTTCAGCAGAGGTATAAAGCTTGACCCAGTGTCTGTCTCTCAGATTCAATAGGGAAGACTGTTTCAGATTGCTACTACCAGGAAAGCCCACTGTTGTCTCAATGGATCCTAAAGGATCTTCCTCCAACCCAAACATGTGTTCTAATACTTTCCAAATGAGCCATTACTTGCTGCATAGGATGAAGAGGGTGACAGTTTGCCCAATAAAATTTGCTAATGTTTTAAGATGCTGAAGGATGTTGTTTTTGCTGTAGTAGCACTAACATATCCACACACACCCCAAAAAAGAACAAAAATGACTGCTCTGCACCGCAACATTTTACAGTATTACAATTTCTCTCTACTATATCCGTGTTTTAGATTCATTCTGTGATACTGCCCACACTTCTTCTCACCTCAAGAAGCAGAGACCCTCAAACAGAATAGCAACGTTGCTCCAGAACACTCACAATGGCCTCCACCCGAGAAGTATCCAGCATTGCCGAAGAGCTGTGGTGCCCCGTCTGCCTCTCCATCTTCCAGGACCCCCGCATGCTGGGTTGCGGCCACAGCTTCTGCCTGGCTTGTTTGGAGAGCTGCATCTCCTCCGAGGGTCAGCACGAGGGGTCATGCCCTGAGTGCCAAACACCCTTCAGCCTTCAAGAAGCTGCGCACAACCGAGTCTTGGCCAACCTGTCACAGAAGGCTCGGCTTCTCACTCTGGAGGGGACGCCCCAGTCTGGTGGGAGAGGGAGCACGGATGTCTGTAAGGAACACAACGAGCCACTCAAACTCTTCTGCTGCCAGGATGAGACCCCTATCTGCGGGCTCTGTCGGGATCTGCCTCTGCATCAGAGTCACAGCATTTTGCCGATAAAGAATGCCGTGAGAGTTTACCAGGTAAGAGATGGCTGGTCCTTGGAGTGTTTCTGCCCAGAGACACAATAGCTAGAAACCCATTCACTTAACTTACACTACAGATTTCCAGTGACAGCATCAGCTGGGGCCCTGGCACAGCCATTTGGGGAAATTGAAACTTCATATTTCCTACACACACACACACACACACACACATGAGAGAGAGAGAGAGAGAGAGAGAGAGAGAGAGAAGCCCTCAGTAGGTAGTATTTAGGGATCCCCAGACCCTGGCCAGCAAAAGGGAACATGGGAAGCATTTAATTTCCCAAAAATGACTGCTATATGCCTACAGCTGCTGATGATGTCTTCAAAGACCCACAGCGTAACGTAACACCAACAGGATTCCAGCCGACAACATACAAAGCAGTTGCCTGTTGCAAGTAACAAGGGTATGGCAAGTATTGCATTTCAAAAGTAACAGGGGAAAAAGTGGAATGGATTTTTTTGTCCCTCTCTAGAATTTGGAGAATGGCTGATTTTTAAAAATTATTTATTATTTAATTAATTAAGTTTTTAATTTATTCGACCTTTCTGCTTTAAAAGGATCCAAGGTGGCTTAGATCCTTAAAGGTCTTTGCCTGCTTGCAGAAGGACAGCAAAGATGGGGCCAGCATGGCCTCCTGTAGGAGGGAGTTCCAGAGTCTGGAACCAGCATCAGAGAAGGCTATCACCCAAGTCTCTATCAAACACATATGTGGACATGGTGGGATTGAGACAAAAGGCCTCCTTTGATGATATTCATACTTAAGCAGGCTCATAAAAGGAGATGAGGCCCTCAAGGTAGTTGTGGCCTTAGATCAACATTTCCAAACTTCGGCCCTCCAGATGTTTTAGACCACAACTCCCACAGTCCTTTGTCATTGGCAATCTCAGCTTAGAATTCTGGGAGTTGTGGTCCAAAACATCGGGGGGGGCGAAGTTTGGACATGCTTGTGTGACTTAAAATTATGCCCAGGAAATGGACCAACAGCCAGTGGAGCTGCAGTAATGGAGGCAGGGGGTGTTAATATGATCCTTGTGACCCTCCCCAGGTAGAAATCTGGCTGTGTTTTGGACTTGCTGAATTTTCTGAACACAGTAGGCCCATATCAAACACCACATACATGAGAAGTGCATTTTATTTACAGAATCACAAACATTAGTAGAACTTTCACTGTACAATTTGGTCATTTTGATAGTTGCTGCATGATAACTGAAAAGAAACAAATCTTCATTAACTATTTTCTCCTTCTTAACAAAAACAACGTCCAGGGGAATAGGGTTAAGATTATGTATGTGAATATTCTCAGTCATCCAGGTGAGGTTATCCAGAAGTTGAGTCATGGCAACTAGACTTTTCTTGTGAGATCAAAATGTTTCGCTGCTCATCCAAGTAGCTTCTTCAGTCTGTGGAAAGTTGGTGGAATGCCTCCAATTTATAGTTCACCTTGGCTTCATCCCCCCCCCCCCCAGTCTCAATAGGCTGATGAGGTGGACAATGGCCTGGGGTGTGTGAAAGTCACATCTATGCAACCCTTCCCAACACCCAAAAAGTATGAGTCGTTAGCCATGGCCTTCCTGGTGGAGGTGTGAAGTGCTTCTCATTTGTCTAGGGATCGATGAAAGGGCTACATGATAACTGGGAGAGAGGTTGAGTTAAAATTATCTCAGAAAACAAGTAGAGTTTCCTACTGAGTGCAACTCTGACCCAGCATAATTTGAGAGTTACTCCCAAGTTTTATTGCAGAACTTTCATTTCTCTTCCCAGCTAATAAGTTTCTGTTCTTTGTCACACAATAAGTTTCACTTCTCCCTCTTCCAGAGTCTCTGGAAGACTCCTAATTGGTTTCCTTTGAAAACAGAGAAATCAGAATCCCCTTGAGCAAGCTATATTTGTGTAGCGCTGGGGTGTCTATTGTATCACTGCTACCAATCATTCACTGGCAAATAATTATTCAACAAACACCCAGCTCAGTAGTGCTAGCCAGGAGTAACACTGAACATGTGGACATTTCAATGTGATGCTGGCTAGACAACGGAAAGATGGATCAAATGCCTCTGTGTAAATTGATGTAATTTGGTTGATGTAAATTGGTTGATGTAAATTGATGTAAATTGGTTGAAGAAGGTAAAGCCTTGCTTTTCTTTTTATCAATGTGCTACTTTTGTAGCACATTTGTTACAGTCGTAACCAACTCTTCCTGACCCCATGTCCATGGAGTTTTCTTGGCAGGAATACTGGAGTGGCTTGCCAGTTCCTACTCCAGGTGCCTACAGCACCTGGTATTCCCTGGTGTTCTCCCATCCCAGTACCAACCCTGCTTAGCTTCAGAGATCAGGCAAGATTGGATGTGCTTAGGGCATCTAGGCAGCTGTCTTTGCTTACTTATATACATAAAATACAATAAAAATTCTTGGACAGCCTTTGTTCAAGTTATTGCACCCCAGTGTCTGCTCAAGACAATGCTAAATTTATTTTGAAAATTGACAAAAGTGTTGTGGCACTTTAAAGATGAACTGCTACCCATGAACCACAAACTATCAAGACCACCACCACCACCCTGAAAAACAAACCAGTTTGCAGTTTGTTTTTGTGGATTTGAGGTAGGGTGGTTAGTTTGTCCATCTCTACTGTTATATATATATGCTTACAATTACATGGACTAACATGGCTACCTTTTTCAAATGTGGAAACTAGTCTCGAGATTGTCAAAGCAGGATGAAAGGATTTGCTGTACTTGACGGAGTTTTGACACCACTGCCAAATGGTGGCGTACTCATTTTCTGCTCTGCTTCAGTTGGCTCCTGGGTACTATCTGCTTGTGTGGATGGACCCTGGTACTATTTTGATGCATGATGACCCATTGATTTTTATGGTTGTGTGTCATTGGATGGTGTTTCCTTCTGGGCATGTTTCTGCTGCTCAACCTAGTTGGCCTCTGTACACTGGGGGTTGTAAGGGAGGGTGCCATCTTGGACTTTACCTCAGGAAACAACATTCTTTGGGGGGGGGTGTTGTTTATTTATTTATTTATGAATATTTTACCCCACCTTTCTCCTAGGAAAAGGACCCAAGGTAGCTTACGGTATATGCCATCCTCTCATTTTTATTTGTGTATTTAATTTCCTTGCAGGATAAATTGAAGGCCTCTTTGGAGCCTCTGGAGGATGGTGTAAAGCGGGCCACAAAGAATCAGTCTCTCCAACTGGAGACAATAGAAGACCTGGAGGTAAATTTGAAAGGGAAGTAAGAACATCATTTGAGGGTCAAACTGGACTCTTTAAGCGGGGTGCCTCTTTGGATGGTGAAAGATATAGGTTTGTTCTTGTTTGTGCTTTTCTTTAGTATCTTTCGCTGAGCATGATGTATGTTGCAATTAGACATTGAGAGGTAAACACAACCTTACTTTGCAAGTCAGACTACTCTGGCATGCATATCTGAGGAAGTCCTAGCTAAATTTCAGCAGGAAATTTCACTGGAGTAGGTCCATTGAATCAGTGGGGAATCGGTAAGTCAACTCTTCAATCAGTTTCATTGATTCAGTGGTCTCCTCTAGCGATCGCTTACTTCTGGATTTGAGCCTCTATTGCAAGAGAGAACACAAACTGACACCAAAGCACACACTGCACCATTGATGTCTGATTCATCCCTAAGAAAGGAACTTTGGAACACACGTTCAATCAACACATGGTCCTAGAGATGGGAAGTACAACAAACTCTTTGTGAGCATCACCCCGTGTTGGTGAACCTATGGCACGGGTGCCAAAGGTGGCACTCGGAGCTCTTTCTGTGGACACCCAACATTGCCCCTTCACAGCCACCTGTATTCAGGTTTAATTGCTGTGTTGGCACTTGCAGAAAATTAGTGGGTTTTAAATCGCAGTTTGGGCACTCTAAAAGGTTCACCATCAACCAAACTACTCGTCATGGTACTGATCACAATAAAAAAAGTGCTACACAGCTTACAAGGGCATGAAGAATAGTTGTTGTGAGTTTTTCGGGCTGTTTGGCCGTGTTCCGGAAGTTTTTCTTCCTGACATTTCGCCAGACTCTGTGGCTGGCATCTTCAGAGGGCAAGGAGCTCCAGGAACTAGGAGTTCTTTTAGAATACACAAGAAGAACATGGAAAGTATTATAAAACCTTGACCGCGGTCATAACTGCGTTTTCTGCATAGTTTCCTGTCGGGAAACTATGCAGTAAAAGATCACATACTAACCAGGAAGAGAAGCAAATTCTGCTCCCGACCGACCATGCCCCTCAAACAGCAGTTTCAGCGGTTTCCTAAACCACCGCCAGGGACTGGATTTAGAAACTTCGCTCGAAAATGCTTACTTCTTTGCTTCTGTTGCAATGACAGGACATTGAAAATACATGGTAAATTCAGTTTCTCTCCTTTCTCCCCGGCTTAAAAGACGGAGCCTTGGAAACTGGAGCCGGAAAGTAGGACCAAATGCGTAGGACACAGGTTAGGACAGAACCAGAATAGGAAGGTACAACGCAGAGGAGAGGACACCAACTGCTCATTAAAAACCACGTGACCCCTCCTGAAAAAAATACGCAGGAAATTTAAATATGAAGGAAACCCAGGTATGACCGCAGTCCTTGATTATTTCCGAGCCCAGGGTTCCAACTGTTGGCAAGAACTTTATATGTTACATACACAGTCCATCTCATTCATGGCTATGTGCTTGGCATCCTTTTATCAGCTCGAGCAAACTTGCCACTGATTTCTCCCAAACACGCTGGCATTATCAGCCACAGGGTGTTTCCCAAGACTTTGACTTAGCTGAGCTAATGTTTAATGGCCTCAGCCCAGAAAGTAATCATCACTCTTAACAACATTGCCCTGGGCTAGGTTTCAGTTCTAGCCTTTGGCAGACAAATGCTGTCAATTATTTGTAAGAATCTTTGTGTCATGGTCCCAAGTCCAGGGTATGACTCCCTTCATCCATTCTTTATCCTTACTATTCTCCTGTGAGATAGGTCGTACTGCAAAAGTGGCCCAGAGTCACCCAGGAAATTTCATGGGGTCAATGGAGGCTTGAATCTGGATTCTCTCCCCCCCCCCCAATCTCTGAAGTGAACTTTCTTTGTTAACATCCAGCTATAGACATTTCAAATGACTCCTGTTTTCTGCCAGCAATAGAATATTATCACTTGCATATCTCAAATTATTGGAGTTTCGTCCAACAATTTCCACTTGTTTGTCATCCAAATGGAATCCAGCTTTCTGTATGACTCTAATCATTCAATTATATTTTTCCATAAAAACAAACAAGCACTATAATATTTTTGAAAGTGGAAGGAGAATGTAATTAGTCCTAAAACAGAATAAAAGTTTTAAAAATTAAAGAAAACACTAACAAAAATACTGTTACTGTGAAGCCCTACAAATCCTTACTCTGAAATAAGGTCTAGAGGGTCATAGCTCCTCTTTTGATATGTGCATGCAGTGGTACCTCAACTTAAGAATTTAATCCGTTCCGAATGCATGCTCTTAAGTTGAACTACTCTTAAGTCAGGGTACCTATCTAAAAAATTGAAAAAATAAGTTAAAAATTGAAAATATTAAAAATAAACTATTTGTAAGTTGAGCAGACTATAACTAAAATTTGTAAGAAGGCATTTAAAACGCCAACAAATTTCCACTCTTAAGTTGAATTGCTCTTAATTTGAGCTGCTCTTAAGTCGGGGTACCACTGTAAAGGATTTTTGTCCCAATGATCTTGATGGCAGAAACACAATGTGTATACTGCCTCTCCTCAATATGCCACCCGAGGCAAATGTTTATCTGGTGAGAATAAGGGTTTAGATTTTATTTTTATCTTCAGTGGAATATCAACAATGATTCCCTTTGAGAATTTGTTGCCACCATTTTGTGTGCTCCTGACAAACCTCCCCATGGTGATCAGGCTCTGTAGCCCTCAAAATGGCTAAATGAGGCCACTCATTGGACCACTTCCTCCCCAAAAGTAAGAGAACGGTGGCCCAACTCTTAATACTCTAATGATGTATTCATATAATAATTGCATCTATAGTATTTACCATGTGCTACAGTGGTCCACTGCCCATTCGCGGTTCATATACTGTGGTCCCGCTATATCGCATGACCACAGTACAGTATATGAAAAAAGACCCCTGGGGTAAGGGGAGAAAGGCCTGGGTTAAGGAGGGAGGGCCTGTTGGAGGCCTCAGAAAAGACTTCCGGTTCACAGGGAGGTCCTTTTGGGGCCTCCAAAAGACCCGGAAAGGCCCTCGCAGGCCTGTTCGGGGCAGCGCCAGGCTGGGGGTAAGTACAAGAGCCCCCAGCTAGGCGCCCCAGGCCCAACCCGACCTGCATCCATATATCATGGATTTTCAATTATCGCGGGTTGGGTCAGGTGCCTAACCCCTGCGATAGGTGGGGGGTCACTGTAAAATAGATGTGTCAGAGTCAGCTACAAGCTTTCTCATTTTTTTTCCTGATGTCTTGGCTCCGCTGAAGGGTCTGTACCAAAATCTGTGTGGCTTGATCTTCTTCGCATTTGAGGAACTCCGTGAAATACTGAGTGACCAAGAGCAAGCCATGATGGAAACCGTGAGACTGATGAAGGAGGACAACCAGGCAGACATGGAAAGCCGGCTAGAGTATTTGACAGCCTACGAGTCTTCCCACAAGGAGACCATCTCTAGCATCCGAGCGGCACTGGAAGAAACCAACGAATTTGCTTTTCTGAAGGTGAGGCTCAGGCAGGGTCTCTCTGAAGGGAAAATGTTGAAAGAACAGGATTCTGAATTCCTCTCCTCTCCTTTGCCTGTGGACCTGTTCTTGTACATTTATTTATTTATTTATTTATTTATTTATTTATTTAATACCGCCCGTCTTCCCGAAAGAATTCCGGGCGGTTAACAAAAGGGATAAGAATGATCCCATTACATCTTCACTACAAAAAATCAAAATAAAAAGATAAAGAATTTAAAAAAAAAAGAAACAGGACAAAAGAATACAGAGTCTTGGGCAAGACGGCGGCTCAGAAGAAGGGAGGGGGGGGAAATGCCTCCCGAAAGAGCAAGGTTTTAAGAGCTCTTTTGAAGGCATGTGCTTGTCACGTGTGAGCTTCATCTCTAGAACAGAACCTTGGTCATAGAATCATCGAATAGTGACGTTGGGTGTGTGTGCGCAATAAGACCATCATTTCCAACCCCCTGCTCCAGGCAGGAAAACAAATCAAAGGAGATCTACCAGATCTCCAAATTTCTCTTGAAGGCCTCCAGTTTTGGAGCACTCTCTACCCCTTGGGGTCATTGTTCCATTAACATGCTGCTCTAACAGTCAGGAAGTTTTTCCTGGTATTCGGCCGAAAGCTGGGTTTGTTAAAGTATATAACCCTATTATGACAGAGATGGATTAGTTATGTTCAAGGAAAAACTAAACGACTTGCAGAGATTAGCCAGGTTGTGGAAGAATAAATGCCCTTAGTGATTATGTAGCTACGAGACAAATGGACAAGGCAATAGAGCTCATATTACATATGTACAAAACTTATATTACATATGTACATGTGACAAAGAGTAATACAGTCACCCCCGCCATTTCGCGGTTCAGGTACTGTGGCCCCACTATATCACGGGATCGCTGTACCTGGGGGGGGGGCGGCATGGAGGGATCCAATCGCTCCCCGCCGCCCCTCCGCCCCTCCGGGAGGCCTCGGAGCCACGCGGTGGGGCGGTGGGGAGTGATCCGATCACTCCCCGCTGCCCCCCAGGGCCCTCTGGGAGACCTCTGAGCCGCGTGGGGGGGGGGCGGCGGCGGGGATAAATAGCATCTGTAAATCAAGCTACTGTCACAAACAGTGGCCATAAAGCAAGCTGCTGTCTCAAAACAGCAGTCATAAAGCAAGCTACTGTCAGGAAACAGCAGTTTGGGGGT
>JAHTLZ010000175.1:152514-165531 GCA_023846285.1 Phrynocephalus versicolor
GATAGATAGATAGATAGATAGATAGATAGATAGATAGATAGATAGATGGGAATGTTAATGGTGGATAGGTCAGTCTGTTTTGTTTTTTAAAATTTTAACACATGGATAAAAGCCAGCCCAATCAGGGATTACATTTAGGGTCCAAAGGCAATCATCACCTGCTGTGTTTAGCGGCTGTTGAATCAGACCAGGAGCTGGAGGCAGAGAGAGCCTCGTCAGGGATGGTACGATCCTGCATGCCCAAGGCATAGCGGCACTTGGCTGTCAGGGTAAGAAAAACAACGGGATATGAAGGACCTTTTCTGCCTGAAAGAAATTTCCAAAGCTGTGTTCATTTGTCTACATCACATCCTCATTTATGTCAAACCCACAAACACACTAAGGCAGAGGCTCGTCCACCCAAAGGACCCGACACCAAAACACAAGAAGAGCAATATAGAGTATGCGGTCCAATGCAGTGAGGAGTGTGCAGACCTCTATACTGGAGAAACTAAACAGCCATTAAAGAGAAGGATGGACCAACATAGGAGGGGCAACAGCTCAGAACCAAAATCAACAGTGTACTTCCATTTGACGGGCAAAGGGCACTTATTCAAAGACAAAGAGGTAGATATATTAGACAGAGAAGATAGGTGGTTCGAGAGATGGGTCAGGGAATTAATTCATGTGTGTATTGAAAAACATTGTCTGAACAGAGGCAGGGGACTCAGGCACAATCTGTCTGCTACTTATCATGGTGCCCTTTCATCCATCCCCAGACAAATCAAAAGCACGTCACACCTCCACCAGCAATGATACAGCTAACAACCCAGACTTAATGGGTGTTGGGAAAGGTTGCATAGGTGGGACTTTTATGCACCCTAGGCCAGGGTTGGCAAACCTATGGCACGGGTGCCAAAGGGGGCACTCGGAACCCTTTCTGTGGGCACCCAACATTGCCCCTTCACAGCCACCTGTATGCAGGTTAAATGGCTGTATTATTTATATTTATTTATTTATTTTCAAATTTATATACCGCTCCTACTTCCCAGAATGGGAACTCAGGGCGGTTTACAACAAAAAGATTAAAGGAGAATATCATCAGAGCAGGAACAATCACTATAAAAAAGATAAGGCGGGGTAAAAATAAGCAACACACAAAAAAAACCTCTAGTCATTATTAAAGGCGTCCCTAAAGAGTAAGGTTTTTAGGCCTCTTTTAAAGGATGCCAGCGATGGGGCCTGTCGCAATTCACTCGGCAAGTTATTCCAACTGGACGGACCCACCACCGAGAAGGCCCTCCCGCGAGTACTCGCTTTGCGGGCCTCCTTCGGGGGGACAGTCCGGAGTGAGAGGGCCAATGATGAGTGGGTGGGTCGGGCTAGATTTAGTTGTCGGTGAAGGCGCTCTGCCAGATAATCAGGAGCCAAGCCATGGAGGGTTTTGTAAACCAAAACCAACACCTTGAACCTTATTCGGGAGGCAACGGGCAACCAGTGGAGGCGAGCCAGGGTGGGGGTGATGCGGTCAAACCAACGTGCACCAACCACCAGCCTGGCCGCCGCATTCTGGACCCGCTGCAATCTCCGAACAAGGTTCAAGGGAGATTGGCACTTTGCAAAAAAAAATTCTGGGTTTTGAATGGTAGTTTGGGCACTAGGTCTCTAAAAGGTTCACCATCACTGCCCTAGGCCATTGTCTGCCTAACGAGCCTATTCAGACCACTGTCCACCTAACAAGCCTATTCAGGACACTATCCCACCTAATGAACCTATTCAGACCACATTGGGTGAAATGAAGGTGAACTACAAATTGGAGGCCTCGCCATTAACTTTCCTCATACTGATGAAGCTGCTTGGATGAGTAGCGAAATGTTTCAATTTCTGAACAAAAGAAGTCCAGCTGCCATGACTCAACTTCCAGATGTTTGATTTCCCGTTTCTCAAAAGTGACCAGTTTATCTTAGATACCATCCAGAATATCCAATTAGCTTGTTCGGTTAGCGTAACTGCAATGGCATAAACTTCAGTGTCAAATTGCCATTAGCCCGTACACCCCCTCACTGTCCACGAATTTCAGAAGCTGGTGAATAACAAGGGATGTAAGCAGCAGCTCATTAACTAGAAGAAACTGATTGCTTCTGCTTGTTCCATTGTCCTAACGCCAGCAAAAATATCCAAGAGGTTTCTAGGCACTTAAAATATAAATCTGAATTCTCTGCCCCTGCTGTACAGAACAGGCCATTATAAGTATTCATATGGGTGTGTAAGTATCAACCACAAGATGGCAACCTAATATCTGATAAAAGGAAAGGTCACTGAAGACAGAGCCCAAGAATATTTAACACCTGGTCTGATCCCCTTATAGTGTTCTGGATTAGGAAAAAAAAAACATTGACTTGAAAGCTTCCTGAATATTTAACACATGGCCTGATTCCCTTCTATATAGTATATATATATTTCCTAGTCCAGAATGCTTGATATTGTCTACATCTAAAAGACAAAGAACAAAACTGTCAGTAACGTTCAAATGCTGTGACCCTGGGTAAATTTTGTTTAAAACATTCCTAGTCATTTTTCATTCCAAACGTTTTGTACTTCTTGAAAGAGTATCATAGGTCTTGGGGTTGAGGGACAGAGAGGCCGTGAAAGGATACTGGATCTGATGGACCTTTGGTCAGATCCAACCAGTCTATTCCTATGATCAAAGGAGCTCTCTCTTGACTGTCATGATGGATATATTATGCTCTACAAAGACCTACTAGTCTGGGAAGGAGATAAGTGAAGAAAAGAAGCTGGAGAAAAACCTTGAGACACCTTAAGCCAGGCATACCCAAACTTCAGCCCTCCTGATGTTTTGGACCACAACTCCCAGAATTCCAAGCCTGTATTTCCATTGGCAAAGGACTGTGGGAGTTGTGGCCCAAAACATCTGGAGGGCCGAAGTTTGGGCATGCCTGCCTTAAGCCCTGTGGTAGATATAGGGATAAAAAAAAAACCCAGACTTGATTAGATTTGAAGTAATCACTTTGTTTCTAGTTGGCTCCTTTTGTATTTTTATAGGGAAAACCTGTCCTGTTTTACAGTCCAATCCTATAGAAAGGTAGCAATAACCCTATACCCACTCACTTGAAAGTCTATTTCACCTTGAGATTACAGCTTTGGTCCTAACTATGTGTTGGGTTATAACCTTAGGGTCTTCCATCAAAGTATAAAATGTAATTCCAGTATTTTCTTCAGAATTTTGCTGCTTTTTTAAAAAACAAAAGAAAGTATTTAACTACCTGGCAGATAGCTTTTGATTTGTATTCCTGCATAGAACATGGGACTGGACTTGATGGCCTTGTAGGCCACTTCCAACTACTTCACTGTTCTATGATTCTGTGATTATAGCAAGTATCTTGTTTCTTCTTTTGATTCCTTATTAAGAAACCAAATTTCTTGTTAAGAGCCTTGTGGCACAGTGGTTAAATGCCTGTACTGCAGGTAAAACTGTGCTCACGACCTGGGGTTCAATCCCAGGTAGCAAGCTCATGGTTCACTCAACCTTCCATCCTTCCGAGGTCGGTAAAATGAGTACCCAGCTTGCTGGGGGGGGGGCAATGTGTAGCCTGCATAATTAAACTGTAAACCACCCAGAGACTACTTGAAAGTGGTATGGGGCGGTATATAAGCAGAACACTTTGCTTTGCTTTATCAGGTTGATTGTTGTTAATTATTATTTTTGTTTTGATTTTGGCTTTATTTATATATTTTGTGTATTATAACATTGTATGTATATTTGTCGGTTGATGTTTTTATAATTTGTACTCTCGTCTGTTGTACACTGCCCAGAGTAACCCTTGGGCCAGATGGGTAGTATATGAATCAATCAAACAAATTTCCCACATGCCTTTATCGGTTCACTCCCTCTTGCCTTCTTTAGTCTTTGGTCTCTTTCATTCCCTGCATTCTAATATTCAATTTCCTAGGAGGTGAATAACTCCAGATGTTGTTGGACTCCAATGCCCATCATTCCTGGCCATTGCCCATAAGGACTGAGGCTGGCTACCTCCACCTGATTTCACAGGTTTCAAGACTCAAGCTCCTGCAGCAACCCAGACGCATTCTAAGACGACTCAACGAAAAACAGCCTTGAGCCCTGGCCAAGACGGGCACTTAGCACCACCCCTGATTCCCCCTTCCCAATGGCTCCCTCAAGGTCTGGATCAAACTTACCTGGATCAAAGTGTTCTTCCAACTCGGCTACAACAACAGAAACCAAGAGCAACAAGCAAACCACCGGGGGTTCCATGGTGGTCTCTGGGCTTTCAAGCTAGAACCTGGTGAGCTTGAGTCTTCATGCCTTTAGAAAGAGACGGGGGGGGGGAGAGAACAGCCATCAGCCACTTGTGGTTCTGTTGGGCACAGCCGAGGACACGGGCTGGGTGACTCAGCATGAATGGGAAGCCCTGGCTCGGGCCCTTTTTGTCTCACGCATTCCTTGGACGGCAGTCACCAGCATCCTGCCATTGTCCTCGCTCTCCTCTCTGGGCCAGGAAAGGGAACGAGGAGGACGCGCGGGCAGAAGTGTGACACCCTGTCATCATCCCACGGGCCAGAAGGGCCGCGTGCCAGGGAGCTGCGGTTCAGTGTGTACACTGGGGCACACAGGAGATTCCCAGGACCAAGCAAGAGGACTGGTCACTTGATCACTGAATTTAAAATAAATACATAAATCAGTCCAATTCGGTTAAATATTGGCAAAACAGGCTCACGTCGCTGTGAACAATGGCTTCCTCTGTTAGAATTGGAACAAAAGGAGAGGCTTGTGTCCATCATTGTGTACACACACACACACACACACACACACACAACCAGAGGCTGCAAACGCTGCACCGCTTCGGCAGCTTGAAACATGCCAATTTTTATAAAAGAACAAAAAAATCCATTCTGGATCCGGTGGGAGGCTTATCTTGTTCCACGTGGCATCCCTCAAGAGAGGCGAACCAAATGCCTTGAGGAGGGACATCCAGGTAATTCCTTCTACTAAGTGTGTGCCTATCTGACAAATTTTACTGGATCAATTGTGTATGTTACTGGACTCTAGACAGTGGGAGGAAAGGCACATCTCTAGACCATGTACATACCCACTTCCACGAACAGACACACGTGGCCGTTGGGAAAACATGCACAAAAATGCATGTGGATTTTAAACCCACATAGAATAGTTACAGAGTAAGAAAAGACACTCTGTAAGTATTATACAAATATGCGGATTTTAAAATCCACAGCCACCCCAGTCTTCCTGCCAAGAAAACTCCATAGACATGGGGTCATGAAGAGTCAGTCATGACTGTTAACGACAAGAACAACAAGAACAACAAGAACGACTACAAAGAAAAGACAGTTCGCAGAAACAAGCTTGACAAAATTCATAGTCAGAGCAACCGGTGAAATTATTTTCATCTTTACGAATTACAGATTCCAACTGTTTCACTGCTCAGTTTGTTTTTAATATTTAGCTGTCGTGCACACTGTTTTTGAAATGACGGTGGGTGGGTGAGGTAAACATTAAATAAATTCATAAGGCAGAAGTGGTCATTCCTTATTTCTGTGAAGATTCTCAGTCATCCAGGTGAGTTTATCTGGAAGCTGAGTCATGGCAACTGGACTTCTTTTCTCATGAAGCTGTTCGGATGAGCAGGGAAACGTTTCTATCTCTCAAGAGAAAAGAAGTCCAATAGTCATGACTCAGCTTCCAGATCATTCCTTGTTGTTTACCCCTGGATGTGGAAAACCTGTTTACCTGTTTAGGACTAACAGCCACTGACAGACCTACATCAATCAACCTAAGTAACTCCTTCTCAACATTGGGGTCCTTGAGACTGAGGTCGCAAGATTGCCACATCTGAAGGGGACCAGCCTGCTGGAGAACCCTGGTCTTTTGGTCTTTTAAGAGAAACTGCAGTCAAGATTAACCAGCCTCACTCAGCCAGGATTTCCTACAGCAAAGCACAAGAGATTGCTTACATCTCTGAGTAGTAAACAAGGGGAAAGGATTCACAGCAGCAGGACAGACAGGACACTGTCACTTTCAACCAGGAAGCTTAGAGACAGCTCAAGCAATCGCGTTTTAACAAAGAAAATACAGGACCCAATTGCACAGGATCAGTTATCTACTGATTCACTTATTCAGTCTGACAATATTTAAAAGAAAGTTTTGAAGAGAATTATTTGAAATCAGGGGATAAGATGAGCAAAGAAGGGGGGAATTTAACCATTTCTCTCTACCTGCTGCTTTTTGGGTGAGTCTACAGAAGAAGGGAATCATAAAGCATTTGTAGGTACCTACTCTCTACCTAGGAAACATTGGGGCAAATTGAATTCGTGTTTACAGCACAGAATTATTAGGATAGCTGGTACCCATTGTTGTTCCTAGGAAATAAACACAGTACAGATGGCTGTAACCAGGTCTGATTGGCAAAGCCTGGGACAAACTGCATGTTGAGAGAGAGAGAGAGAGAGAGAGAGAGAGAGAGAGAGAAGCCAATATTCAAATGAAAGACACAAATGTGAGTGGGTTAAGCCTCAAGTAGGGCGCATGCCAGTCTCTGATCTTGGCAAGTCTACAAGATGGCTGCAGACTAGGGTGAGCAACTGGTGCCCCTTCCAGATGCTACCAGGCTGCACCTTCCACCATCTTATTCCAATGGCAATTTCCAATGCAAAGTGCAGCTGAAACATCTGGACGGCTACCCACTACCCATGCCTCATCTTTGGAATAGCTTGATCAACTTCAAGGAGAAGGAAAGGGAGAAGACATTTAATGCTCTTCCCCCCCTCCACTTCCTTTTCTATATACAAAATTGTCATCAAGAATTAAAATGTGCCTCTCATGCAACCTTTATTTGTAACAAAGTTGCCCCTAATAAGGGAAGGGAAAGGGAACCTGACAAGATGAGGAGTAAGGAAATCTTACTTTCATCTGCTGAATGATGCAATTAACTGCATAATTAAAGAGCCGTCACCCAAAGACATCCTCAGGCCTTAGGGTTAGTCACTCTAGCATCTGCTTATACCTCATTTATTTGACTAATCGTCCATTGTTTGTGTTTAACATTTTGTAGAATGTATTCTTTCAATGTTTCACACTTTACACGTATTTTATAGGGTCTGTCTGAAGCCTTACACAATAATGCTGCCTTCTGTTATGCCACATGAAATAATCCTCAGATTTTCCCAGAGTAATAGCAGGCCACGGTCAATAACAGGCAGTCAACGGATGACGTTTGACTACATAATAGGTAAACATCCCAACCCTATTGATCCAAATCTTGGGCAGTAAAAAGGTTTCAAATAATATGTTGCACTTCCATCTGGGTTGTTGATCAAGTTGCTTCAAGACATTTGATTTAGGTACAACCTACAATAAAATGTTGCAGCAGGCAGAACCAAGTTCTAACCAACCAGCCAAGCTTTCTCGCAGGTTCCCCCACTGCCCTGAGCTCAGTCCCTCGGCCTCTGATTTTCAGTGCTCTCTGGACTATTTCTTTAACATTCCTTCCCCTCAAAAATGTTTTCTGCACCCATGCTGACCTTCTGATTTGTCTAAATAAGCATTCCACCTTGTGTGTGGATCTGGCTCTGTCTCACCTAAGGACCTGTAGGCAGAAAACGAAGCACCTATCAAATGATCAGTTTCCAGACTTCTTCCAGATGCTCCTGGACTACAACTCCCAGAAGCCATAGCCACCGGCTAATGGTTATGGTTTATTGGAGTTGTGGTCTAGGAACCTCAGGGGCTCATGGATGAGAAACCACTGATTTAAATGTATGACAGCATGTGTACACGTTAGAAATGGGCATGAATAGGAATGACTTGTTTTCATTTGTGATTCATCAAAGTCAACAAATCAGAAAATATAAATATATGTATTCTTTCTGATGAATTGATGAATTGATTTGTAAATTCGATTTTGACTTCAAAACCCTATAAAATGGCCTCCAAGGAACCTAGAACCACAATTGCAGGAAAGCTCTCGCCTGACTCTCCTCTCTGATGCCTCCAAGTTTGGTGAAGACTGGGTTTCAGATATCAGATATTTTATTTATTTATTTTAGAGTATTTTTACCCTGTCTTTCTCTTTGGAAAAGGACCCAAGGTGACTTACAGTAATGAAGGATAATATACAGTCCAGTACAATTAAGATATGTTCAAGTATTTGAGAACAAGGAATTGAGGGACATCTTACAGCATTAATAGACAACATCACATTAAAGCAACACGGTTATATGTAGTCATAAACACAATGTCTATGTGAACCCATAGATTCATATAAAATACACACTGTAGTCCATCGTTCAGGGAAAGCTTGCCTGAAGAGAAAAGTCTGCCTGTTTCTGGAAGAACCACAGAGATGAGGCAGTCCTAGCCTCTAGTGGGAGGGAGTTCCAGAGTCTGGGCGCAGCAGTCGAGAAGGCAGTTTAGCAACTAACTGCCTTGGGGAAACCCAACCTTCACCAAACCTGAAAGGACTGAAGATTCCTTGCAAGTTTGGTGTCTTTAGATACTGGAATGAACTTTCCTGGGAGGGCCCTCTTTGGTGGTGCGTAACTTGGACATCAAAAATCTAATCTTCACCCAATTTGCAGGGCTTGTTGAGAAGAGTCAGGGGAAGCTTGGTGGCTCTTTTAGAGCTTAATCAACCAACATATCAAAAATTGCTAAAAATTCATCAAATTTGTATTCATTCAGGGTATCAATTCGTATGAAGACAAACCAATGAATTAGTGATGTTTTAAACAAATTTTGCAATTTGTCAAAAAAAACCCCAAATTTTACAAATGTTTGTAATTCATTTTTAATTTGTGGCCATCTTGAGCACACATGCTTTATAGGAATTTATATCTTTGGGGAAAGTGATGGCTGGAACCCAGTGAACAAATAATTAGTACTGACATTTGATGAGGTGTCCCAAGTATCATATCTGGTGGATGACAGCAAATGCTACACCAGCATCACAACATTTGGCAACCTGTTGAGGTTACAAAAGCAAACACAACAGAATTCTACTGAATAGCAGAGGTAGTCATTGTTCTATTATAGTACAATATTCTAGTACTGTATTATTATGAATAGATGGGCTTTCTTTTACTTCTGATAAAACAAGCAGACCTCTGATGGGAGGTATTCAGATTGCGATTGCAGTGGAGATAAAGGATCAACTCCTACTTCCCCATGCAGGGAATGTCCCCTCTTCTTCTACTGTTTACTTCCAATGACACTTCTTTTAAAAAGCACACACACATCACATCTAGTTTGAATCCTGCAACATCCAGTGACATCAGGGATGAGAAATGTTGTTAAGCTTGATTTTATTCTGATCCTGGTTTAGTATGGCTTATTGCTTATTGGGGGGGGGGAGGTTCTCACCACCCTGTCCTGGATTTTTAATTCATTTCTTATTTTATATTTTGCAAACTACACCAAAACATCACCAAAAGTATGGAATGTGAAGTTTGACTTTATTCTTGTGTGTGCTCAGGAAGGCCTCTTGTGGTATGCTAGTTCAGAACTGGATCTGGAGTTCGAAAGAGCCAAAGTCCAGCCCCCACAGAAACCACACTTGGACCAAGCTCTCCTGCCCTCCCTCCCTCCCTCCCTCCCTCTCTCAATCTCAAGATCTCTCATAGGGTTGTTGAGAGAATGAAGGGGAGTGATCCATGCATGACACCTCCAGTTTACTGGAAAAAAAGCAGATCACACTGCAAAAGGAAACAAACGGGCTGACTTCACAATGAAATGCAACCAGAGGGCTCTTCTCTTCCATCTCTCTAACCTGAGATGTGATACTTCTCTCTACAGAAATCCCCCTGGCATGACATTCCCAAACACAGGGACATTTAATCTTAAAACAGAGACTTAAAAGCCTGACTTGGACTGCCAAACAGCTGAGATGATACATCACACCTTACACGACACTAGAAAGATTGACCCATGATTCTTGCATAGGATGTCCATGTTAGAGGTCTTACTATTGCTTGGTCCAATTACCCCCCCACAGAGCGAACAATGAGTCGCATTAAAGTCAGAAAAGGTTTGTTAAACTTTAAAGAAAAAAAATATTCCACATTAAACAGTCTGTATTGAGGAATGTCCCTATACTGTACCTGTTACACCATCCCCTAAAGCTGGATAGTATGCACATGAAGGTAAGAATCTCCATCTCAACAGCCCTGAAGAGAGAGATTAAAAATAAAATAAAACTGTCATTCTCTTATCTGTTTAACCAACAGACCTTTCAGAAAGGAGGGGCCTAATAAGAATGTTAGTATATAGACAGACCAATAGTAAGTCCAATCAGGGTGACTGGCATACCATATTCTGATACTATTGATCTGCATACACACAAAACAGTCCATACACAAAATGGCCAATATTCTGTGAAGAATGGGAACTGAATCATAAGTATCTTTGTCGTTGCTATGTGCTGTCAAATTGCCTAAGATGTAGCAAGAGAAATCTCCAAAGCACCCTGCCTTCAACTGCCCTGATCAACTGCTGTCAACTCAAGTCAGTGGCTTCCTTCAGGGAGTTAGTCCATCGCCTCTTTGGTCTTCCTCTTTTCCTACTACCTTCCACCTTTCCCAGCATTATTGTCTTCTCATGATCCGCCCAAAGGAGGATGGGCTTCAGTTTTAACTTCTTCTTTTTGCCTCCAGTGATAGTTTGGCTTTAATCTGACCTGGAACCCACTTGTTTGCCTTTCTGGCACTCCATGATATCTGCAAAGCTTTCCTCCAGCACTACATTTCAAATGAATCCATTTTTTCCTACCAAATAATCACCAGTCTTTTTCCGAGCAGTGCCCCTATGAAACGGACACAAGAATCTTCTCCTGTTTCCTAGGAACCAAGTCCACTGCCTTCCTCTGTTTCTAGGGGGAGAAACGTGTGTGGGGGTGAAAGGGCTGGAGGCCAGCTGCTCCCATAATCCTTTGCTGGAATGTCCCTTCCAACAGCTGCCTATTCTAAGCCTTGTAAACAGCAGCTGACAGGCCCTCATTCAGGAGGGGGCGGCCAACGTGAAAGGGAAACGGGGTGGGGTGGGGATGAATCAAGACATTGATCAGAAACACCCCTCTTTGCACCCAGGGAATCCCATTCCTAAAGGGGTCCGAAGATAGAGAGAAAGAAGACTGGAAGGAACAGGCATTCTTCTGAAATAAACTGAATTTAAAAGAGAAGGAGCTGTTTGGGGCTGTATCAAAAGCTTCTCTTGTAGTAAAACCCCAGTTCAAGGACTCTCCAGATAAGCACTGGGGGAGGGGGGGATAACTCCCTGTATAACCTGAAGTGTGTGTGTTGTGTCATTACAGTTGTGAGTGACTCCAGGCGCCTCCAGCACCTGGTATTCCCTGGTGGTCTCCCATCCAGTTACTAACCAGGGTTGAGCCTGCTTAGTTTCCGAAATCAGGCGAGATCAGATGTGCTTAGGGCCTAGACCTATCCATCCTGAAAGAAATCAACCCTGGATGTTCACTGGAAGGACAGTTGTTGAAGCTGAGGCTCCAGTACTTTGGCCACCTCATGAGGAGAGAGGAGTCCTTGGAAAGGTCCCTGATGTTGGGAAAGATTGAAGGCAAAAGGAAAAGGGGACGGCAGAGAATGAGATGGTTGGACGGTGTCATCGATGCAACCAATATGGATTTGACCAAACTCGGGGAGGCAGTGGAAGACAGGAAGGCCTGCCAAGCTCTGGTCCATGGGGTCACGAAGAGTCTGACACGACTGAATGACAATTCATAGGGTCACCGCTAAGTTAGGAGGGACCTGATGGTAAGAAGAATACAACATTTTGAACATGGGGAGAGAACTGTGAACTCCATTTGAAGGGCCACTGGGTTGGGAATCTTAATAAGGATAGACTGGATTATATAAAGCTTGTCAATATTTTAAGATGGCCACTAGAGAAGAAAAATTTCTGGAATCTCAACTTATCTCCCCTGTTTTCCCCCCAGGGTTTCAACATTTCCAGAAATGTTACATCTCTAATGGCGAGATCTCTTTAACTTCAGTGATTTTTGAAATATGAAGGAATTCCAATCAGTGCAGTCTCTCTAGCCGTAATTCCTTCTTCTGCACAGTTGTTAAAAGGTATTGCATCTTGTCTTAGTCTTTAAATAAGACCACCCTGGCCTTTAGCCAGGTGCAGAATTTTACACTTTTCTGGGCTTCTCCCACTCACCATTCCTTTGCCTGATACTAAAACTTGTACAGATACAATGAGGCCCCTAAACAAAGATGAACAGTTTAGAAACACTTTTCACGTTGAAGACTGGGCTCCTAAGTAAACACAGTCATGTTTGAAATGTATCCACCTCCATAGAATGAATGTTGACAGGAAGGGGGCTGTTTTCTCCTATGTCCTGTCCTTTTCTCCTCCATTTTTAACAGCAAGTGCAGGAAATTGTGTCCTCATTTTGCCCAGCTGGTTTTTAACCCTCTGCGGCCCATAGAGCTTTCAGGCCCCCTTGAAGGAAGGGTGGGGGGATAAGACATAATGCATGGCAGGAACAAAGAAGGCGAGGAATCTCAGCTATGTGTGGGGCGGAGGGAATGCTTGGCAGCTGGGATCCCAGTGCCAGCCCAGCTTTAACTGGCCTGCTGTAAAGAGCACAAAGCTCAATGGATGCCCTACAGTCCTGACTGGGTGCCAACAGTAAATTACCCATTAGATTAAATCCACTATAGGGTAGTTCTTTGCTGAGCGCAACCATTTCAGGCCTGCATTTGCAGCAATAATGCATCATAAAACGTTTCCACTGTATAAGCAATGAGGAATGGGGGAAAGGTTAGGTAGGCCTCAGGCCTTTTTGATAGGCCCAAGCCTGTGGACTACTGTACAACATCTATAGACCTGTACCACTGACCATGCCTCACGGGACAAACGTAGGCCAAAACATGAGACTATCCAAGGGTTTCCCCTTTTCAGGAGAAAATTAAACCAATCATCATCATCATCATCATCATCATCATCATCATCATCATCATCAT
>JAHTLZ010000175.1:165541-183636 GCA_023846285.1 Phrynocephalus versicolor
ATCATCATCATCATCATCATCATCATCATCATCATCATCATCATCATCATCATCATCATCATCATCATCATCTTATGCCTGTGGCACAGTGGTTAAATGTCTGTACTGCAGGTAAAACTGTGCTCACAACCTGGGGTTCAATCCCAGGTAGCAGGCTCATGGTTCACTCAGCCTTCCATCCTTCCGAGGTCGGTAAAATGAGTACCCAGCTTGCTGGGGGGGGGGCAATGTGTAGCCTGCATTGCTGTAATTAAAAAAAAACTGTAAACCGTCCAGAAACTACTTGAAGTGGTATGGGGGGTATATAAGCAGAACACTTTGCTTTTTTAGAACAGGTATATTTGTATACCGCGCCATCCAGCTTCAAGTCTACTCCGGTCAGTTTACAGTCTACGTCCTAATACAAACATAAATAATTATATAATAAAAACTAAAATAGAAAACAAAGTGAACATATCTAACTCAGACATGATATCAAATAACCATACTCAGAGGAAAAGCTAGCAAGATGGAATAGAACAGATTAAAAGTCAGCGAATCAAAGTCAGTGAATTAGAACTGCAGAGTTGGGTGGGACCCTTATGGATCATCGAGTTCAGTCCCTGACAAGGAGGAACAGCAGGGAATCGAACTCCCAACTTCTGGCTGCACAGCCAGATGCCTGAACCACTGAGCTATGGTCTGTTCCTCCTCTAGCAATGTTAAGTATGGGATCATTCAGCAAGTCCAGTGGAGCAGTGGTTAAGCTGCTGCACTGCAGCCAAAAGGGTGCTCATGAGCCGGGGTTCAATCCCAGGTGGCCGGTTCAAAGTTCACTCAGCCTTCCATCCTTCCGAGGTCAGTAAAATGAGTACCCAGCTTGTTGGAGGGGGGCAATGTGTAGCCTGCATCACTGCTTGTCAACCACCCAGGGAGTACTCTAAGCACTATGGGACAGTACTGTATACTTTATAAGCAGCAAGCTTTTTTGCTTGGATTTTGTCTGGGTATCAAGATCTGGTTCACCAGTTAGTTCTCCTACACACACACACACACACACACACACACACACAAACAGTAGTGTAAATTGCAGTTTTGGAGAGAACACAAGGAATTCTTTTGTTACAGGAAATCTCGCCTGCCAAAGCACTCAGAATTCATTGCTTGGGAAACCGGGGTTGACCTTTCACCCTGTCGCCAACACAAGACAATCCCACTTCTGAGCAGTAGAAGGGCTTAAGGGGCATTGCCTTTTGGCAAAGTGACCGAAAGATGCTCCCAGAAGAAAGGCACCTAACGATACAATTTGAAAAGCACTGAACAAACATTCTATCTTTTCTTCCCCACCTAGATGTCTGTATGTGTGAGCAAAAATAACGAGCAAAGGAAAGCTGGAGCACCAGGTAAGGCAGTAAGAATTATTGCAAGATAGGATGGAAGCCTGGGAGCTCCCTTAAACGCCTGGCTGTCTTCTTATGTAACAATTCATAAAATTTAACCACCTCATATTTCCAACTAGGGAAACTGGAAGTCATCTCAATCGCAGACTAGAAAACGATGACAGCGTCTACTCGAAAGCCAAGGAATGCCTCCCCTCTTGGCAGCAGGTTGCTTTTTAAATTTAATCAATCAATTAATTAATTTGTTTGTTTGTTTTTATACTTATATCCCACCATATTTTCCCAAAAGGAACTCAAGGCGGTTAACAGATATAAAAATTCCTTAATACAAAGCACGAAAATCATCATCATCATCATCATCATCATCATCATCATCATCATCATCATCATCATCATCGATTCCAAAGTTGGACATAAAAGTAATAAGGAAACCAACGGAACCCAAAATTAAAAAGAAAGCTAACCATCAATCAAAATAATGATACTAATAATAATACTAATGTAAGATGGTGAAGAATTTTGAAAACAATGCTGTGAACATCTACATAAGTAAACAGATATGGTACCGATATAAAGGGGAGCGAGGATCAAATTCTGGTTACTGCCTAGGTCTGCATTCATGGAGTTTCAACCAGCCACCTTCTACTCCTGTCTCATCTTTCTCCTGTTCTTTTACCATGGTGGCTTTCCAACTCTTCTCATGCATGTTCTGGCCATGCCAGGCAAAAAAAGCAGGGGGTGGGGAGTGGGGGGGGGAATGGTTACAGGCTCTGCTCGGATAGGGAGGTATGATGTGACCTGCATTTTAATGAGGGTTTTAGAAAGACAGCAGGCAAACTGCCCAGTAATTAAACACTCATTGTTCAGCAGCCACAACCAGGGCATTAAAAAGTGGGGTGGGGTGGGCATCCTTTCCCCATTGCACAGCAGAGCAGGCAAGCGTTTCAGCTTGAATCTAGACGGTACCACAGCCTTCCCTGTCTTTTTCCCAGTTTGGACAGATTCTGCCTGCTCCATAAACTGGCCGACCCAAGAGAAATGTCTAATAAATAGCAGCTCCCCACATCCCCAGCCTAACTCTCCCCATTTGCTCAAGAATTTCTACTGACTTCTCAGACATGCTGAACTAGCCTCAGCTCTCCATACAAAATTCACCACTTAACATAACTTACAACTCCCTCCTGTATTCTTTAAATATTTTTACCCTTCTGTATCTACTGTTAGAGATAAGGGGCCCTCCAGCAATATGAACATTTCACAACAAAGGAAGAAAGAGATATAAGTTACATGGTTATTCAAGGTTATTTTTATGCATAGACCTTAAAAGTTAACGGCCAGCCCATTTTCTAGGAAACCCAGAAAACAGGATCAGATTAACAGAAGTCACAACTTTGGAAGTTTAGAGTACCTATGCGGTCAATTCATATTTCAGTGTGAAATCTGAATTTCACCACAAAACTGGAGGCTCCATGCTGCTCAAGGCCTGTGAAGAAATTAACTGTTCTTTTTTCCACTGAAAACAAAAGTTCATATTCTGAAACTGGATCATACAAATTTAACTATAATTTGCCTGTGTTTTAACGGGGCTGAGGTAGGGGAGGGAATATTGCTTTTAAATTCAGCATAATTTGTTTTATCATGCAGGTAACTGAACTGCATGATCCAGAAAGAGAGAAAAATCCCATATCATCTTCAAGTAATTTCAGTTGCCAATTACAAGTCCAAACATTATTTACCTTTAATACTGCTTGACTTATCAAGTAAGTAACATATCAAGCAGCTAAAGAATGTATCATCCCTATAGTTCCTTCTTTATTCTGTTACTTACCTCCCTGTTTTAAAGCTCCTTAACCTCTTTTAGAAACAAGCAGGAGCCCAGCTGGATCAGACTGACACTCTGGTATACTTAAACTGAAGAGGTACACTGTAGCAGCCTCACACCACTTTAAATTCCACGGCTCCAACCTGTGGAAGCCTGGAATCTACAGTTTGGTAAAGTATTCTCATATGTAACTCAATGGAGTGCATTAAAGGACTCATATGCAGAGAATCTGAAATACAGTGCTTCACCAAACTACAAAGCACATGTCCCACAGAAAGGCAGATACCACGAAGAAGTGTCTCCACGTGGCTGGGATTCAGAGAATGGACAAACATTTCAGAAGAAGCATTGAAATGTGACTTTGTTTGACTGCAACAAGCACCAGAATCTCCCAGCTAGCAGGGCCACTGGCTATTACATACCACCTATTACATACATTGCAACGGATTCGTATAAGCCCTGTAGCAGCCACTGCCCGTGACATTCAGGATGCTTTGGGAGGTTCTCGCAAAGTTTGAAGAGGAACCCATACCAGTCTGTTGAAATGTCACCTGTTAAGCAAGCATTAAAGGTACAGGAACCCAGTCCTCTTTTCAACCAGGTCACCCTAAACATATTGTTTTGAAGCATAATGACCACTCCTGCATACAGGAGGAAGACCTATATTAAGTTAGCAATAATCTGTCCATGATATAGAGGCAAATCAGAGACCAATCACCAAGCCTGTCCAGGGGTCCTTTTTTTTCTGTAAGGTTTTCTTGTTTCCATCCCATGCATGAAAACAGTAATCAAGATCTGCATGTGATTTCCCCAACAGAGGTGAGTCAGAAATTGTGACATGCTATCTCATGATCTTGCCCCATGAAATCACCCTTCAACGAGGTTGGAGATGCCCATATATATTATCTGCTTAATTAGATCATCCTTTCATGTTTCTCTTTCATCTCTCCCTTTATTTGATACGGTCCATGCTCACAAAACTTTGGCTCAGCATGTAAGCTACAAAACTCAAAAAGGCAGGCAAAGAAGTCAGACAGTCCTTTCTCATGGGGGAGGGGGGTCTGATCCAGATATGTTTGACACAAATACACTCTGGTGCAGAGATGAGACTTTTTAAACTATTATTATTATTATTATTATTATTATTATTATTATTATTATTATTATTATTATTATTATTATAACTCCCAAACTATCTCACCCAACCAACATAACCAGGATCCATAATGGCTATGGGTCTACTGGGAATTGTGTTCCAAAAAGAGTAACTTCTCCATCTGTTCTATAATTTAATAAAAGAGGGCCCACATGCTTTTTCTAACTGAAAACAGGAATAAGAAATAGTGATATTAACAGTAGTTAATGAAGCAGAGGTAACATTGTGCCAAACACAGTGACCAGCAAATGGTCCTAGGCAGTATCTGTTGTTGCTTTTTCCGGAATTACCACTTAGATCATAGTTCCCAATCTCAGGTCTCCTAATGTTCTTGGGCTGCAGCTCCCAGAAATCTTGGCCAGCACAGCTGGTGGTGGAGGCTTCTGGGAATTGTAGTCTAAGAACATCTGGCAAGGTTGGGAACCACTGACTTAAGAGACTGGCCAGGGGTAGAATGTGTGCATTGTGGACTGAAAAGGAATTTCCTACATCTCTTCTTTAGGTCGACTCATGGAGCAGGGCAGAAAACACCCCTGTTTTTGTCTTCAGATTAATGGTGCCAGCAGTTCACTACTAGAGATTATGGAGGACTTCTCTGGCCTGCTGGACTCAATGGGTCTTAATGCAAGGCTCCTGTTTCCTGTGTGCTTGACTTTTCTTTGTTCGCCTGCACCTTTGAACAGGCTGTAACTAACAGCATCATAGGATACAAAAACTGAGCAGGCTAAGTTTTAATTGGCCTGGAAATAAAAGTGATAGATAGCGGCAATTATTTGTACACTAAATTGCTGCTCAATTGAGTTTGCCCGCCAAAGAAATGCCACTCACAAACAGCAATGGCAGCCAAAGATTCCACCTATAAATAAATGCAATCTAATTTGCTACCATTTTGAAACTTGCAAGGATAATCAAAAGCCCAATACTGTACTGGCAAATCAGCACTAATCTCTTGGGGCAAAAAACATCCCCATCTTGACAGTTTTATCAGTCTTTAATTCTATTATGTTCTTCTGTTCAATGTAAGGTAATCAACATGACCTAAAAAGAGGAAAACATATAAAAATATAAACAGATTAATGTCTCCAGTTTTAGCATATGCCTGCATATGCATAAATGGTTACCAGTGTCATCTGAGGAAAGTCTACATACATGTAAACAAATTAATTCTTATATTAATGTACGTGTAAAGTTCAGAAATATTAGTTTTTGGATTACATTTTACAGAAGAATTAATGTTTCTGAACTCATTCTGCTAGAAGATGTAATTCAAGAATTAATGTTTCTGAATTTTGCATGTACATTAATATATGGATTAATTTGTTTACACGTGTGTATACTGTACTTTCCTTAGAAAGAATATAGAAATTTCCATAGAAATTTGTTCACATATATATACTTTCCATAGAAAAACAACATTAAGTTATTTAAGCCTGACATGGGTACATGAGCCCGACTTCCATCTTATTAATCTACAAGGTTCTTGTTTGCTGAACTGGAAAAATCAATGTCAGCAAAGCCAAGCAATGCAGAATGGGGAATCCATACAAGATTACGTGACTTCAATACAAATTCCTCTGCACAGTGTCATGGCCCAGCAATGCTCCTTCTAATTATAGGATAGCCTTTTCTGTCCCCAGAAGGAAGGTAGGCTCTGCATCCCCCTCAGAAGCATCATCTCTGCTTTGTACAGAATTTCAGGCCATGACACTGTCTGGCTTCAGGGAGACTAGAGTCGCTCAGCCCCCAAAAGCTCAGAAATAAACCTGACAGGAAATAATCCCTTCAGTGTCTTTTCCTCAAGAGTTTTCCCTTGATTTTTCAAATCCTCTACATTTAAATGTTAGAAACATAATTCATCCAAAACTTGGAATTATTTCAATATGAAAAAAGCAGGCATCTGAAACAGAATCAAGAGGCAAAGACCCCCCTAGAGAAAATGAGAGAAATAATGGCCTAGCATTTATGAAGTACTTCAAATTGTTTAGAGGAATTTACATATTGCAGAGCCCAGCTACATGTGATGCTGGGAGCCATGCTTGCTTCTTCACCTGTCTGCCCTCAAGCAGTTGTGAGCGAATCTAACTTGAATGTCAAAGAACACCAGAAGGGAGTGGCGAGAAACACTGGAAGTGAAGCTGTTTTTGTTTCTGGCCAACATAATGCTAAGGCATGCCTTTTGGCGCTCTTGGGAGTTCAGCTGAGGGAAAGTGATGAGGACTAACTGCTAAGGAAAATAAAGACAACCCACCACTTTCCTTTTACAAATATCACCTATCTTTTGCACGTTAGAAATCAAGACAGAATTGGTTTCCTGATAAATGTCTGTGAAGATTCCCAGACATCCAGGTGAGGTTATCAAGGAAGTTGAGTCGCAGCAACGGGCCTTCATTTCTTGAGAGATAGAAACGTTTCGCTACTCATCCAAGCGGCTTCGTCAGTCTGAGGAAAGTTAGTGGTGAGTCCTCCAGTTTATAGTTCACCTTGATTTCACATCCTCCTGGCCTGAATCAGCTCATACGTGGACAATGGCCTGAGGTGTGTGAAAGTCCCACCTACGCAACCCTTCCCCACACCCATTAAGTATGGGTCCTTAGCTGTGGTCTTGTTGGTGGAGGTGTGGAGTGCTTCTGATTTGTTTGGGAATTAATGGAAGGGCAGCTTGTTGAGAGACGGATTTTCAATACACACATGAATGGCTTCCCTAACCCCTCTCTTGAACCACCTATATTCTCTGTCCCCAATTAGCTATCGGGCACATTTCAAAGTGTTGAGCTTAACCTACAAAGCACTGTAGGTTACCTCAAAGATCAAATCTCACAGCATGAACCGACTCAGGTGTTAAGGTCATTAGGAGAGGCCTTTCTCTCCATCCCGCCACCCTCACAGGTACATCTCATGGGAACACATGAATGGGCTTTCTTGGCGGTTGTGCCCAGACTCTGGAACTCCCTCCCACTAGAGGCCAGGACTGCCCTATCTCTGCTAGCAAAAACCTTTCTCTTCAGGCAAGCTTTCCCTGAATGATGGACTACCTATCATGTGACTTTTATATGGATCTACCTTACATGAACACATAGACTTTGTGATTCCATTGACACTATGTTTTCAATGTTAGTTTCCATCACTCCTAACGCCTTTTAATGCTGTAAGATGTTCCTCTTTTCCTTGTTCTCAATACTTGAATATATCTTAGTTGTACTGGACTGTATATTGTCCCTAATTACTGTAAGCTGCCTTAGGCCCTCTTCCAAGAAGAAAGGTGGGGTAGAAATACCTGCACTCTAAAATAAATAAATAAATAAATATGTGTACAATAGTTGGTGCCATGACTCAGTTTCCAGATTTCCTCATAGATAAAGATGCAAGGACCCCGCCCTCTTTTTCTTGGGACCACCGTAGGGAGGAGGATTCAAAACACAGGAGGGCTTGTGAACACTGGTCGACATTTGGATTACCAGTCTTTTACTATTTTGCAAACCATAGCTCTTCATAGGTATTCCCACATATTAAAGCAAATAATGAGGACCTGAAGTTTGCTGAAATATTCTAAATGGAGAAGGGTTAAATATCGCATTTTTTTAAAAAACTGGCCCAGATCCATTTGCTTCCCCTAGAACAGACACACCAAATCAATGTGATTTAAGGAAACTGTTGATTTTTCGGTCAGTAATTGAGTCAGTCATTGCTCTAGCAGGGATACCATGGGATTAAATTTTTGCTGCAAATATCATGAAAGAAAAAGCCAAATTGATTTGTGTAAGTAAGGGTCCATTAACAAAGAATAAACAGAACCTTCCTCCAAGGCCAGCGCTATCATTAGATGTAGGTCGCTGGGTACTGGAACAATCGGCATATTTGCTGCTTCCCTTTTGGCTTGCAAGATATTTTCCACTCTAGAGAGTGGAAAACTACCTTTATTAAGTAAGGCATAAGAACATAAGACCATAACAAGAGCCATGCTGGATCAGGCCAAAGGCCCATCTAGTCCAGCTTCCTGTATCTCAGAGTGGCCCCACCAAATGTATCTGGGAGCACACAAGACTAGACATCTGTCTCCTGATACCACTCCCTTGCATCTGGCTCTTGAAGTACCCCTGTTTTAAGCATAGAGATTTGTCACCTGTGATGGACTTTTCCTCCAGGAATCTGTCCAATCTGTTTTATTTTCAATCCCCTTTTTGATAATCCCTAGCCTGGAATTGGCCTTCTTCACCGCTGCCACACATTGGGTAGACTCCTTCATGGAGCTGTCCACCAACACACCAGGATCTCTTTCCTGATCCATCACAGATAGTTCAGAGTCCATGAGTTGATAGATATAAAGTTTGCATTTTTTTGCCCTAATATGCATTATTTCACATTTTCCAACATTGAAACGCATTTGCCATTTTGCAGCCCATTCGCCCAGCATGGAGAGATCCTTCTGGAGCACTGATGATTCTAATCTCAGATCATCTTTCTCTAAAGCTCCCTGAAAGGGGGCATTACTCAAATAGATACTTCATGATCATGACTGGAGTGGAACTGTGTTAAGTGGAATGCCCTCCCAAGCGAGACCCGCCTGGCGCCAACATTGATGACATTCTGGCGCCAGGTAAAAACATTGCTGTTCCCCAGAAGTTTTCAAACTGATTATTGTGGGCCCTGCTGGCGATTTTAGTGTTGTATTTTAATATATTGTATTTACTGTATTGAAATGTTTTATTGTTGTAATTTTATTGCAATTTGATGTTTTAAGTATTTGAATTGTTTACTTTGATTGTAAGCTGCCCAGAGACCTTTGGGTAGTGGGCGGCATACAAGCTATATAAAATAAATAAATAAAATAAGTGAAGTTACGCTCAACCGCAGCTGCACTCACTACCTCCTCCTCAAGTTATGCCATGCCTCCGTGTCCATACTGGTCCTCTGAACACACCATGCACCCGTTCACCTCCCCATGAGAAATACGAGTGAGTCTTGACACTTGAGATTTTCTGGATCACCCCCTTACAGAAGCCCCAGCCAGCATACCCAATGGGCTATTTCTGCAGGAAAAGAAGGACAGTGTAGAACATTGGTGTCCCTTTTTTGGTGCAAAAAGAGACGAGATCCTATCTTGTGGCACATTTCCCCTAACGAATAGTTCTATATACCTGGACCTATTGTTAGCTAACAATTATATTATGGGATCTGTAGTCTCCTGGGTGGGGGGGGGGAGAAACAGATTAGGAAGAAACAGATTAGGAAGGTAATTGCAGAGTCCTAAAAGAATGATTTTGAAAACATTTTCATGTATGATCATAAACAGCAGCAAGCTCATCACTCAATTACTAACATTTAACACCAACAAATTATATATACTGGATTAGAGAGGGGAGAGGGGATAGACACACACAGAGAGAGAGAGAGAGAGAGAGAGAGAGAGAGAGAGAGAGAGAGAGAGAGAGAGAGTTCCGTGCTCTGATAGCAATTGATGAAAGCTCTTTGAATAAATTTGTTTTAATTTAACAGCACTTGTTCTTTTCTTACTGCTAAGCCAATTACAGTATACCTCTTCTAGAGGAATGTCCTATCACTCCCATCTCTGCCTGTGCTAAAAGGCTTCCTGTAATTAACCTTAGTAAAAACAAAATGGCAGGTGGGGGAGACACATTGTTTGCAATAATAGTCTAATTTTAAGAGAGAAATATGTTTTATGCTGTAAACCGCCCAGAGTGGCTTTCTGCCCGATAGGCAGTATATCATTAGAATTCTTCTTCTTCTTCTTCTTCTTCTTCTTCATCGTCATCATCATCTTGTTTGCTGTATGATAATTTTGATAGTAATATGACAATGAGCAGTAATCCTTGTAATGAGAATGGTTTGTTTAAGGGGAGAGCGAGAGTTTGGGTGAAGCAAGCTACAGGGGCTCCTTTCTAAGAAGAGGCTTAGGCATATTCATACTCTACTCAACTGTAAACAGTAGGAGCTGTCCTGTAGAACACATGGAAGCGGACAAAAGGTGCCACTAGAGATGCTTCAGGACCAGATAACGGCAGGGATAAACCCAGGTAGCTTCCTGTTAAACACCAGGAAATGGGAAAGAAAAGAGAATGGAAATGTCTACCCAATAAATAATGAGAAAAAATGCAATGTGAGAAAGTGGTGAAGAATGGAGGGGGGTGTCATCTGCTGTACTTTGCAATGGATTGTTGGTTTTGTACTTTCAAATATCTATCACAGAAAGAGCCAAAGTTTGACTCTATGTTTAATTGTTTTAAGGAGTGTCATGGCTCAGTTGTAAACTGCAATACTCAAGCCAAAGCTCTCCTCATGACCTCGGTTTAATCCCAAGTAGCCGCCTTCCATCGTTCTAAGGTGGGTAAACTGAGAACCCATGTTGCAGGAGGGAGGGCAATCTGTAGTCTTCACAATTAAAATTATAAACCATCCAAAGAATGCTTTAAGCACTATATAACACTTTGCTTTATAAGTGTTTTATATAACCCTTTGCTTTGTTTTAAGGACATACATACATAAGATACTAACTTTGGGGGAAAGACGTAAATTAATGATGCCCTTTGGTCTTTCCGGAGCATCACAATTTTTTACTACAGTATCTCTGTTTCACTTTCTTACTTTCTTCCCCCTTCCCACTGTCACTTCCAAACTTGTCTTAATATTCCATTCATGTCCACATTCAGATGAATCGATGCTTGATGTTTTTTTCTCTTTGTCCCCAGACATCTTTCAGAAACTGTGCTGATGCAAGCCTAATCAGTATATTCAGATGCAAGCCTTATTGATCTTAAACCATAAAACAACTGGCATACTAATATCTGCAAACTGCAGTCCGAAAAACAGATTCCAGGGATTAAACCTGGGGTCTTCCATATGTAAAGTATGTGCTCTGCTAACAGAGCATACAGCAACACTTCAGCTGTGGTCACAGAGGCAATCTGAATCAATTTCAGTTCAGACTTTTTAAAAATAAAGCTGAAGTCCCATTATATTTAAACTGATGGCCGCATTTCCATGCACTGAATGGAAACCAAATTATTTCTAGTGATGGTAAACCGGTTTAGGCTTCTACACTGCTGAAGTCCACTCCTTGCTACAAAGCCGCATTGAAGTGAATCAGTTTTAGAAACTAGAAGTGCAGTGGTACCTTGTATAAAGGAATTAATCCGTTCCACATGAAATTCTGTTAAGCAAATTTTCCTTTATACAAATTTCCCATAGGAATGCACTGAAAACGGATTAATCCCTAATCACGACCATTTTTATGTTGTACGTATTCGCCCCATAGGTGATTCTGTTAAGCAAATTTCCTCTATCTCTGGAATCTGTTATGTTGCATTGATTTTATGTTATACAAACCGTTTGTTATACAAGGGCTCACTGTATTTGAAAAAGCCCTTTTTCCAGCTAATGGGGGGGGGACTGCTTTACAGCCCATACAAATCGATTCCACCCTTGTGTTGTGTGAACAATAAAATCTAAATGGTTTTAAAGGGCACTTCGATATGTTTCTTACCGCCAGGGTGACTCCAGCCAAAGCAAGAGCATCTGCTTGTTTTTTTTTTTAAGGATGAAAGAAATTAAAATCTAGGTGATTACATAAGGAAAGCAACGTGTCCAACACAACGTGACATACGGAAACCTTCAGATCTTTGCCCCAAGGCTTTTCCAATTCATGCAAGTGGGGCTGGGCAGAAGAAACCTATTTGGACTGCCCAGAATAGCTTCTCTGTGCTCATCTTCCTCTATTACAGCTGTGTCACCCACTGTGTGCATCAGTTCAGCACCTGGTACACAGATGTGCTAGCTATGCCAGCGATCAGTGTTCTTGTGGAACTGAGGAGCATCTTTGAGGAACATTCCACAGAAGGCACAAGAAGCCCATGGAGGGCCATCTCTATACAAAGGCTGCTTCAAAAGAGCAGCCCCATGTGTGCGATCAAGTCGGTCATCTCTTTCTGCAGCACCCTCAAATCCCCCACCACCACCTGTCTGTCATGTTCCAGATGGTTGAACTATAACTCCCATAAAACCTCAGCCTGCATCTGTTAGGAAGGAAAGTTTAGGGCCTGAGGTATGCATGGATTTAATAAAGTGAGCATGCCAGCCTCAGGCTGAATCTCCAGAGCACAGCGACTCCCGTACCAGGCCAAACCAAGAGCCTGTTTATCTCAATACAGTTTTGTCTTAGAGCCAGTAGTCAACCGAATCAGAAGGTCACAGGCAGGGGTGCCATAAGGATATTACAGAAAATGAAAAGAAAAACAGAAAACTCATCAGCATCTGGTGACCAGAGATAGACCCTCTTTAAGTATGGAAGCTGAGTTTCTGGTATTCTTCCAAAACCATCTGACATACTGTACTTTTCTAAAAGGCTGTGCCGAGAGTTTGCAGTCTAATGGACGGACTGCTAGGTCCAAAGGATATTACTCTGAGTAGACGTGCATAATACTCTGTTGTTCATATACCACTTGGGTCTGCAGCTACAGAGAAGGAGAACTATGGGGGCCTGAACTCCCTACATTTTCCTGGGTTCATTTTTAGGCTTCAAAGGCCGGTTTATGTCACTACTATTACAGACCTCCTTCCCAAGGCCATTCTATCCATACTGATCTGGGCATTCGGTGTACTGAAGACAAATAGGATTAAGTCCAATTGTGTGCGTCTATGGGTATTTGTACACGACCCCTAAACTCTGCCGCAAATGGCTCCCAGCTCCGGAGCTTAAAATTGTTTCCCCACCAGCTCTGGGGTTTACAGAAAATTAAGTGCGGCCACGCCCACCTAAGCGCATCCCAGCGCACTTTTCAGGTACCCGCTCTTGGAGGGTGAAAAATCCCAGATCCGGATGTGAAGGAGTGAGTGCCCGGCTCTCCTCGCTTCTGTTTGTTGTTGTTTTTGCCTCCCGCCCCTTTAAGAGAAGGAATCAGGACGACGACAGGGCTTGGGGAGGCTTGGACCGGCAAAGGGAGGTGAGCCTGCATTCTTTTGTCCTTTTTTTTCTCCCTGCCCTCACGCAGACAGGATCAAGGAAGTGCGGAGGGGTGGGGACGCAGGAAGAACAACGAACCCCCAAGATCTCTGGTCTGAATTTAAGTGGCCAGCGGATTTTAGGGGTCGTGTGAAAAGGCCCTATTTTTCTTCTCCACTGATTTTATACAGGAGCGAAAAGTGCCACCACTTTCAGTATTCATTCATTCATTCATTCATTCATTCATTTGGCTTGTATGCCGCCCACTACCCAAAGGTCTCTGGGCAGCTCATAATCAAAATAAACAATTCAGACAACCGAAACATCAAAATTGCAATAAAATTAAAACAATAAAAACATTTAAGTACAATAAATTAAAATACAGTGGTACCTTGTATAAAGGAATTAATTTGTTCCAAATGAAATTATGTTAAAAAAAATTTCCTTTATACACATTCCCATAGGAATGTATTGAAAATGGAGTGATCCCATTTTTATGTTGTACAGATTTGCCCCATAGGCGATTATGTTAAGCAAATTTCCCCTATCTCCGGAATTTTTTATGTTGTACAAATTTGATGTTATACAAGCTGTTATACAAGGGTCCACTGTACTACACTAAAATCGCCATCAGGACCCACAATAATCAGTTTTAAAATTTCTGGAACAGGAAAGATTTTACCTTCTATTCAACTCCACTCGTGTTCATTTTCTAATGTATGCTTTTTTCACATAATCAGGACTAGGATCTTACTTGTATTAACAACCAAATCTAAGCTGCTCAGGAGGTTGATTTCTTAAGGTAAAGTCAAATGCTACAAGCAGTGGCATGCCCTCAGAGACAGTTAGTTGTTCCTTAACCCGGGGGCTTCCTGATCTCTGCAAGTAACGCAGCACCATTAAGGCTGTGTGTGTGTGTGCGTGCACGCTTGCCTATGAGTTCATTACAGCGCCTCTGAAGTCACGAGAACGCTGGGTTTGCAGCTCAAAGGGCAATCTTAATGTCATTTTGCCTTGTTCATTTATGCTGTACTAGGCCGCTTCACCTCAGCTCCCAACAGGCATCCATTTAAGAAGCTGCTGAGGCAGCTATCCACATGAGAAGCAATTATTCGCAGGAGCTCATGTACGGAAGAAGTTGATTGATCAGTAATAATACGGTGCCTTTATTAATATGTCAGCTAAACTTACCTGTTCTGTTTCACGGTTAGATGGTGAAAACGGGCTGAACATTCAACATTGGAAATATTTTCTCTTTGTCGCCTCTCTTTTTTCTTAAGCTCTCGTTCCCTCCTTTCATATACCCCGACTTAACAACAGCTCGACTTAAGAGCAATTTGACTTAAAAGCAGAAATCTGTTGGCGCTGGCGCTTTAACTGCCACCTTACATATTTTAGATATGGTCTGCTTGATTTCTAAACTTATGTTTTCAATTTTTTAGATAGGTACCCCAACCTAAGAGTAGTTCGACTTAAGAGCATGCATTCAGAACGGATTAAATTCATAAGTTGAGGTACCACTGTACTAGTTACTGTCTTGAGACAGCCCATGTGGCACAGTGAGGATAAAATGACAGACCAAATGACTCAGGAGGCCTGGGTTCAGATCCTTGCTCAGCCATAGAAACTCACCGGACGTGTGGAACTAGTCAAGTCACTCCTTAAATAGCTCACTCGCCTTGAAAGCCCTACTGAGTTTGCTGCAACTCGGTTCTGACACGATGGCACAGAGCCACAAAGATGCTGCTTTAATTTTCCCCGATGAGACACAAAATACGTTTAGATAAAAGAATCACAACGCTGGAAGGGTCCTTGAGTTCAACCCCCTGCTCACTGCTGGAACACAAATTAAAGGATATCTGTCAGATGAGGGTTGTCTAAATTCATCTTGATTGCCCCTCAGTGTTGGAGCGCTCGCCACCTCTTGAGCTAAATGGTTCTGCTGTCACACTGCTCTAACAGTTAGGAAGTTTTTCCTGATAATCAGTTGAAAGCTGGATTCTCGTAACTTGAGCCTACAGTTGCACATCCAGTGTTTGGGGATGATCAAAAACAGATTCTGCCCGTCCTCTGTATGACAGCCTTTCATGCTATTTGATGCTCCCCTCGAAAAATGCTATCTTATGCTCCCCTCGTTATTTTCTGAAGGCTAAACATGCCCAGTTCTTTCAGTCTTTCCTCACAGGACTTACCCCTTGATCATCCTTGTTGCCCTCCTCTGAACTTGTCCCAATTTGTCTGCATCCTTCTTGAAGTGTGTTGTCCAGAACTGGACACCCTGCCTGCCTTCAAAAAGGAATGCCTTGCACAGTCCCTGCCCACCTTCAAAAAGGCACTTAAAACCTTGCTTTATAAAGCGACAGATGAGGAATAACATGAGGATAATCCTCAACACCTTAGAGTACTACGAGGCGCATCCAGAAAAGAAAATGGCACTGATATTCCTTGATGCAGAAAAAGCATTTGACAACATTAATTGGAATTTTATGCTAAGCCACTTAAAACACATAGGAGTAGGCCAAAGATTTAGGAACAACATTGAAGCTATATACACAAAACAAGAAGCTAAGGTGAAAATTAATATGGATATGACAGAGAAGATAGAGATAGAGAAGGGAACACGTCAGGGCTGTCCACTCTCTCCACTGTTATTTATCTTGACATTAGAAGTATTAAATCAACAAGTAAGAGATCAGAAGGCGATAAAAGGGTTAAAAATAAAGGAAGAAGAATATAAGTTGCAGGCATATGCTGATGATGAAGTTTTCATATTAGAAGACCCTATTGATTCAGCGGAATGCCTGTTGAAAACTATAAAGAGCTTTGGAGAAATGGCTGGTTTGAAGATAAATCAAGAAAAGACTAAAATCTTAACAAAGAATATGACAGCAAAAGAAATTAGAGAATTAGTGGAGCAAACACATTTTAAAGAGGAAAATACTATTACATATCTGGGAATAAAGATAACTAAAAAAGCAAGTACGATATGGCAAGACAACTATCTAAAACTTTTAAAGGATATACAAATAGATCTGGAAAAATGGAGCAAATTACATTTATCATTACTGGGACGAATAGCCACAATTAAAATGATGATACTTCCAAAATTACTATTTTTATTTCAGATGATCCCATTACTATTAAAAAAAACATTTTTCAAGGAGATAGAAAAAGTAATAATGAAATTCATATGGCAAGGGAAAAAACCAAGGATCAGGAAAAAAGCTCTACAAGATGATACTTCTAGAGCAGGCTGCGGCCTACCAGACTGGGAATTGTATTACAAAGCTTGTATACTGGTGTGGATAAAAGAGTGGATTACACTAGAAAATCAAAGAATTTTGAAATTAGAAGGCCATGATCTAAGGTTGGGGTGGCACGCGTTTGTTTGGTATAAGAAGGCTAAGGAACAGAAATACTTTGGAAATCACATGGTGAGAAAAGCACTCTGTTGGATGTGGGAAAATATTCAGAGACAAGTTTATAGAAAAATACCTGGATGGGTGTCACCAATAGAAGCATTTACACAACCAACACTGATGAGTGAAAACAAATTAGTGAGATACTGTGAGATACTGAAAAATGAAGAGGAACTAAAATCAGAGAAAGAATTTCAAAACCCAAAAGTGACGTTAGATTGGTGGGCAAAATCACAATTGACCTCGAGGTTTATTAAAGATAAGAAAGTGGGTTTTTATATAGAGAGAACTGAACTGGATAAACTGCTCTTGGGAACAGAGGGAAAGCTGATTCAGAAAATTTATAAATACATGTTAGATTTGAAAATGCAGGACGAAATTGTGAAAGATTGTATGATAACATGGGCACAAAATCTAGGACATAATATTGAATTAGCACAGTGGAGCCAGTTATGGGAGTGTAATGTAAAATTTACTAAGGCAATAAATTTAAAAGAAAACATATATAAGATGTTTTATAGATGGTATATGACACCACAAAAAATAGCAAAAATATATGGAAATACCTCAGATAAATGCTGGAAATGTAACAACAAAGAAGGGTCTTTTTATCATATGTGGTGGACTTGTGATGTAGCAAAGATATATTGGAAAATGGTACATGAGATCTTACAAAAAATGCTGTGTTATACAGTTCCATTTAAACCAGAAATATTTCTATTGAATATTATGACAGAAATTAAGAATGTTAAGACAAAGCATTTGTTACTGTATATTGTCACAATAGCAAGAATTTCATATGCCAAATATTGGAAAGTTGCAGAAACACCAACCAGACAAGAACTTTTGGAAAAATTCTTTGAAGCAGCTGAAATGGACATAACATCAGAACTGATAAAGGACAAAGAGTTACAGAAGGCAAGAGACTGCTGGAAACCACTATATACCTTTTACGAAAAAGAACTAAATAGCTAAAAAAGGAGACTCCAACACTATTAAATTAAAATATAGTCTGTGTATTAATATATAGAAAAATATTGTAAATATACCACTTGAACTTTCCGTTTTATCCTTAGATTTCCCACCCCACCCATCCCCTATCCTATGTAGGGATTCCGATGATATGAAATAAATAAAAATATATTTAAAAAAAAACTTGCTTTATCAGGAGGCATTTGGCATCCTTTAATTTAATTTAGTTTTTTTTTTCACGCCTCATGCCGATGACTCTCTTTTATTATTGTATTGTCTCTTTTTTGGTGTTTTCTTGTTCTTTGTAAACCGCCCAGAGTTCCTTTGGAAGACAGGTGGTATATAAATAAATAAATAAATAAATAAATAAATAAATAAATAAATAAATAAATAA
>JAHTLZ010000175.1:200870-218965 GCA_023846285.1 Phrynocephalus versicolor
CTTTCTTTCTTTCTTTCTTTCTTTCTTTCTTTCTTTCTTTCTTTCTTTCTTTCTTTCTTTCTTTCTTTCTTTCTTTCTTTCTTTCTTTCTTTCTTTCTTCTTGAAGATTATGCAGTCACATCTCTCAGAGCCCAGCCCTGGCATCAACAAAACTGTACCCTGGAAGCTGTCATTCAAATTAAGGAAGATATTGGTATTTGTTTTCTTACATTTGCGTGTTTGAATGGGAGCTAGTCAATGAGGCCTGTAGCAACCAGGGAGAAGGACTTTCTTTTGTTAGGGAGATAGGCTGAAGGCTCTCAACAGCTGGCCTTAATGACCACTTATCAAGAAAGGGGATTTCCATCTGAATCCCTCCATCTCCATGTCTGTAAAGGAACAGTGAGTTCTGCTTTTAGCTGTAGAGTCAGAGGTTGGGTGTCCCCACTGGGCCTTCCAGGAAAAGACCCAGCCTGTATAGCATTGGGCAAGTGGCATAGTCTCAGGACACCCCTCATAAGAGCATTAGAAGAGCCATGCTGGATCAGGCCAAGGGCCCATCCAGTCCAGTTTCCTGTATCTCACAGTGGCACCACAAAATGCCTCTGGAGGTACACGAGACTAGATATCTGTCTCCTGACACCACTCCCCTGCATCTGGCCCTTGAAGTAACCCGGTTTTAAGCCTGGAGATTACACATCCCCATCATGGTTTGTCACCTGGGATGGACTTTTCCTCCAGGAATCTGTCCAATCCCCTTTTGAAGGCATCCAGGCCAGGTGCCATCACCACACCCTGTGGCAGGGAGTTCAACAGACTAACAACATACTGGGTATTCAAGTGAGGCCTTAAGACTTACTTATTTAGGCAGGCCTTTTGAGCCTCCAGCCTTCACCAACTTTTATAACATCTTATTTTTTTAGTATCATTGGCTGGGGGAGCATTTTAAACTCTGCTGCAGCTATTGTTTTTTAATCTTGTTTTTATATTGTATAGTATTTTATAGTATTTTATAGGTATTTTGTTTTTTACATTGTACTGCTTTTATAGTTACTTTTATGAATTTGTTGTAAGCCGCCTTGGGTTCCTTTGGGGAGAAAGGCGGCATAAAAATAAAGTTATTATTATTAAAGGGAATTGTAAACTGCTTTTGAGAACTCTTTATCAACTGCAAGGGATCCTATTGATCATCAAGTCCAGTCCCTGTCAAGGAAGCACAGTGGAGAATTAAACTCCCAACCTCTGTGCCTAAACCACTAAGTCATTAATGGAACAGAGGTAGCCTAGAGCACCTTCCTTAAGATAAAGAATGTCACATTCCAAAAATGCCTAGGTCTATATACTCTCGGTTTTACCATCTGACACAGAATATAGAACATTAGCACAGGCTACTGTAATAGAAAGTGGAAGCACTGAAATGTAGATTTATTGCATAGGATCATGGAGGGTTGCCAAAAGATGTTGTTGTCATTCAGTCATTAAGTTGTGTCCAACTCTTCATAACTCCATGGATCAGATCACTCCAGGCCCTCCTGTCTTCCACTATCTCCCAGAGACCGGTCAAGTTCAGGTTTGTTGCATCATTGACACCATCAATGATGCAGTCTCGTTTTCTGCCGTCCCTTTCTCCTTTGCCTTCAGTCATTCCCATCATCAGGGATTTTTCCAATGAGTCATTTCTCCTCATGAGGTGGCCAAAGTATTGGAGCTTCAGCTTCAAAATCTGTCTTTCCAGTGAGCATTCTGGGTTGATTTCTTCCAGGATAGATAAGATTGGTCTCCTTGCAGTCCTGGGAATTCTCAGGAGTCTCCTCCAGCACCATAGCCCCAAGGCATCAGTTCTAGGGGGATCTGCCTTCTTTATGGTCCAGCTCTCATGTATCAATGGATACATATTAAATTAATGAAGAAAGGTCAACAAATAAAATGTACATAAGAACATAAGAACATAAGAAGAGCTATGCTGGATCAGGCCAACGGCCCATCTAGTCCAGCTTCCTGTATCTCACAGTGGCCCCACCAGATGCGTCTGGGAGTGCACGAGACTAGATATCTGTTTCGTGATATCATTTCCTGGCATCTGGCCCTTGAAGTACCCCGGTTTTAAGACTGGAGATTACGCATCTCCATCATGGTTTGTAACCTGTGATGGATGTAGGAAACTGATACTTGAAATTACATGGATTTTGCCCATACAATGCAAAATGAAATTTACAGATTGTTACAGCTGATCCTTCATGGTAAAATAGATGGGAAAGGTGACAGAAGGAGGACGGGAACTTATTGGTTGGGAACTATTGGGACTGGTTTTGGTTCTATTTAAGAGCTGCTGGATCCAAAGCCAGAATAGCCATAATGCTCTCCACTCCAGCAGCCTCTGGTACAAGCAAAAGAATATATAAATAAAGATGGCAGGCTGTAGTTCAGACTAAGATGGAGAGTGGTTTGTGGATATCTGAGATGTTACTTCCCTCCCTAGACCTCTCATGTGAGAGCTCTGGGGCTTGGTGTCTGAGGGAGTTGTTAAGATATCTCAGCCTCTGGTCTTAATAAAGACAGTAAATAAGTAGAAATACTACAAGAAGCCAAGATAAATCCAGTAATTTACCAAGTCCCTAGAATTGTGGTTCCAAACCTTGAGTCCCGAGATGTTCTTAGACTACAACTTCCAGAGCTCCTGGGCAACATAGCTTGTGATGAAGGCTTTTGGTGGGTTTATGAACCCCTGGCTTACCCAAGGTTAACACTACTCCCCTAGATGTTCTCACAGATGACAAAAATGGTATGGAGACAACTGTGTTTCTTTCATGTAATTTCTACTTCCTTAATTCCAAAGCGCTTACTTCTAAAACGTTGCATCATTACAGTCGTGGCCAACTCTTCGTGACTCCATGTCCATGGAGTTTTCTTGGCAGGAATACTGGAGTGGCTTGCCAGTTCCTACTCTGGGCGCCTACAGCACCTAGTATTCCCTGGTGGTCTCCCATCCAAGTACTAACCAGGGCCAACCCTGCTTAGCTTCTGAAATCAGGAGAGATCGGATGTGCTTAGGGCTCAAAGCACTTAGAGCCGTGTTAATTGTTCTGCCTCCCACCCCACCCCAAGCAATCCTGTTGGGGAGGCTTAGCTGAGGAAAAGATAACTGACTGAGCTTCCTGATTAATTGGGGATCTGAACCCAGGCTTCCACAGCCCTAATCCAGCATTCTAACTACTATGCCATACTACATGAGGAAAAGGAACCACAAGGGGGATGCCACAGAAGTTTGTGGTAGAAGCTTTCAAGTTGAAAAACAGTCTGTGTGTTTTGATATCTGAGGCAGTAAACGTGTTCAAGCGCTTCTCCCTAGAAGTACAAAAATAAAGCAATAAACATTAAACAGATGAGTCATATATAGGGTATATTGAGTCTGAACAATCCTTTTTAGGTTGTGATCCAGCAATGGCAAGGCAAGAGCTTATGTCAGTGGTGTCCAAACTTTGGCCCTCCGGATGTTTTGGACCACAACTCCCACAGTCCTTTTGTCATTGGCAATCTAGGCTTGTAATTCTGGGAGTTGTGGTCCAAAACATCTGGAGGGCCAAAGTTTGGACACCCCTGGCTTATGTAGACAGAGCTGGCATCTTGTAGGCCTTCTGCCATCTATCACAGTCCAACAGCATTTGCTCCCTCAGGCTGAGCCTCCAATGGTGGCCATCTTTCTGGTAGTAAAGATGTACAGCTCCCAAGCCTGGACAACTTATTTTAGCACTTGAGGCCACAAGGACCTCTCTCTAGAAGCAAAAATAATACAATAAACGTAAAGAGGAAACCTGCATCTTGTAAAGAGGGAAAGAGGAATAACTTGCTGACCTTCCCTGTCCCTCAGCATCAGCCTCTGAGGCAGACTCCCACCTCCACCATCCCGGTTATATAATGGTACAGCTGGCCCTGACCCAAGAAACTGAGTAAATTGAAAAAGAGCATTTATTTAATATCCTAGCAAAGTCAATGCATTCATACAGCTCAGACGTCTTGTAGTTGGAGCCGCGTTCAGTTTCCTGAGTTTGAATGACAACGGATAAATCCTATGTTTCTAGGTTTCACACTAATTTGGACCGTTCATATATCGGAAAAGATCCAAACAGAGAACAGCATAGGTGATTGCTAGTTTGGAATGCATGATTAAAAGAAGGAAATGCTAAAGAAACCAGACAGGTGGGAAAAAAGATTAAGGAGAACGTGGATAGCAATTTTACTAAGAGGCAGAAAAATTGCTGCAAACAGGGCGATGGAGACATCAATTAATTGGAAGACCAAGAAGAAAAGCAAAGGTTCCTAATAGAGAGGAGTAGGTTGAAGATTACCTAGGTAGGTAGGTAGGTAGGTAGGTGAAAAGAGTCTCCAATCCAGCAGACAGCTGTATAGAAGGAAATCCCATCATCCCCAATTCACACAACCAGTGTCTGTGCTGACTGCTGAGTAGTAATTATGAGTGCTATGAGAGACATGTTAGCATCAGATACAACATGTTAGCGTCAGGTGCCATGAGTGATTTATAACATTGTGAATATTGTGAAGAAAATGATTTCGCACACACACCCTTACACAAGCACGTACATACATATGCACATACCACACTGGGACAGACAGAAATATAGTTCTTTTTAAAGCATAATTAGCCATGTGGTGCTGGGGCTAGCTTATCAATGCATTTGAGAAAAGGATTAAAGTCAACAAACGGGTCTATCCACACTGATTAGACTTCAGAGCTAAAACAGGCACGCCCATTTTCAGAGGCAGAATGTTTTTGACTGCCCGTGAGGGGGAAGCAAACAGAAGGGGATAGATTTTCTTCTACCCCTTCCCATGCAAGGTTCCCAGTGGGATCTGGCTGACCACTCTAGCAGACACAATACTAAGCAGAGCAAACCAGACAGACCTGAGAAATGTGATACAACTCTCAGGGGGTTCCTGGAAGCCATAATCCAAAAGTAACCTCCGATATTTGGAGAGGAAATGGGTTAATCCACATGTCCCCATTTTAATACTTCCTGAAGCTGCAGTACTTATTGTCCCTTGACCTTGCTACCCAGTTGGCCAATGACAGGACCCAGAAAGTCATAATTGAAATTCACTTCCTCTCAGTCTAAAAAAGAGTTGCAGTGATCTGGATCGTTCTCTCCAGGTTTTCAAAACAAACATTAAAAATGTCTCAAGGGGCACACCTTCCTTTGTTTTAAAAAAAGGTGGTTTGTTTTGCAAAGCTTGCAGAAGGTCACTGATAGGCTGGGGAATTCAGAAAGTTGTGGTCTGAGCAAGTAAAAAATGTCTAGGGGACTCAGATGTCCTTGTGCTTCCAAGCAGCTTCTTTTAATCTTTCTTCATCTTTACTCCCACGTTCTTTAAAGGAGGGGAAGACAGATTAGCTGTCATTTGACAGGCACTCTTAGGAGCTCTCCTGCTAAAAAGCACTCTTGTTTTGGGCCTGAGATAACCCGTTTTCTCTCCAGAACAAGTAGAAAGGACATTGTTGCTTCAAGTTCGCACTCATCACCGTCTTCTCCCTTTCAGATTCTCTGCGCCACCCAAGCACTCTGCTGCAAGCCCCAGCAGGTAAAACATCAACCTTGAACGACTTGTTTTAATTGCGCCAACGATTTCAACAGGGCAGGTCTAGACGGCTCCTCCTGGATTAACTGAAAAAGGGCTTGGTGAGAGCAGCTGGGGAGGGAAAAGGAGACACTGAAGCTGGAATTTCAAGTGGGGAGGAAGGCAGAGAAGCCAAGCCGGGAGGCAGGACGCCCAGGATTCCCAGAACTGAGTTTGGAATCAGCAGTTGTTGGGACTACAACTCCCAGAATACCTCTGTCGGGAGGGGGATTTTTTGACAGTTGTGATCCAGACAAGGAACATTTTAAAGCTCCCAAGTAGAAACTTGTGCATGACAAGAATAAGCAGGGGAACAAGACTGAAGTGATTGTCTGCCTGAATTTTTGCAAGCAGGAGCTGTCAGAGCTTGGAAAGTTATTTTTTTTAATAATTTATTTCCAATACTCATGCTCTTATTTTATTTTAATGTCTCCTTATTTTAAAGAGACAGAATGACATGGTGGATAGGGCCTCTTGGGACTGGCTGAAGCCATTTTGTGGCCTGAGGTTACGTAAAAGCAGCGAACATTATGCCCCTCAGCAAGTCAGGGTGTGTAACATATTAACCAAGGGCCCAACACTTGAGGGACAAAGGCCCACAAGCAATGGTAATCGTCCTTGGAAGTTTTTTTTAAAGATTCTGAAGGAAAGAAATAGCCAGAGAATCAAGCAAAGTGGCTTCAACCCCTCAGACTGACAATCAGCCCTTAGCAGGCATTCATTTTTTCCTGTGGAGGGTGTTTTTATGACATCGAAAACCTGCCGCCTGAGGCAGCCGCCTCCCTCTGCCTAATTATAAGGCTGGCCCTGGCGCCCCCATGTTCTGCAGTGGGAAAGAGGCGGAGGAGTTTTACTGTTTGGACTTGCTGCCTCAGGCACCAAAAACATTTGATATTGTAGAAGATCAGTACAGCTGAGCGGAGTTTTAAGGCGGGTTTTTTTTTTTTTCAGAGGGAGCAGGAAGACAACATCAGAAACACTTTGTTGACAGACCCATTTTCCACTTGATAGCTGGCTGCAGCTCCTTGTTTTGCCAGTGACTGAGTACATGCCTCTGTGAAGGTCACACAGAGCATAGGAGTCTGTGTTTAGATTAGTATACCTGACACAGCTTGGGAGCATTGACTAGTCCTTCAGTTGAGTGCTTACATCCTGCCCTGCATCTGAAGATCTTAGAGCCAGTTACACATAATAGAAGTATTTAGACAGTTTAAAGCCATTTTAAACCATCTGCCTTGAAAGATTACAAATCCCAGAATCCCCGGCCAACATGGGCAATGAGGTCATCTTCTCAGACTTCTCTTCTCCAGGAGAAACTGACACAGCTTCTTTAGTTATTCTACATAGGACATGGTTTCTAGATTTTTTTTTATCATTTTGGTCATTTCTAGAGATGGGCATTTACCTGAAAAAGAGGTGACTCCTGATGGTTCGTGGTTCGCTGTGACAAATGAACTAGAAAACCAAATGGCAAACTGGTTTGGTTTTTGGTTCGTGCTCAGTGTGTGTTAGGGTAAGCTTACCTTCTCTGGTTGTGTCACCACCACATTGTCACCAGTGTGGTGATAGGCATGCACGTTTACAGACGGACTAGGCCTGGCATGCGCGTGCACAGACACAGACACAAAAGCCCTGGCTCCAAGAAGGGGAGCCAGGCTGCTGTCTCTAATGACGGCAGTGGAGGAGAAGGAAGACAAGGAGGTGACAGGACCAGGCAAGGAGGTGACTAGGGCATCAGGAAGGTGGTGGTGCCATCCGTTTTGCCGAAATGAAGTGCCAGACATTTTAGCAAAATGGAATAAATAAACAAGTCGAGTTCGTGGTGGTGGGTTTTGGTTCGTAGCTTGGATTGTGCCCATCTCTACTCAATTTCAGCCGAACACACTTCAGCTTGCCAGTGTCCTTCTGGAGCTTTGGTGTCCAGAAGCAGAAGCACCCAGAACTGGATGCAGGATAGATCAGATTAGGGGATGGGGTATTCCAGATGATGACAATCTAATCACTTGGGGACTACTGGGGTTCCCATTGCCCACTGTCTTAGTGAGTGGTTAGCAGATAGGTTGGATGGTGGCACAGTGGATCATGGGAAGAGGATTGGGGGACTATTGATCAGTAGCATCTTGTCTGAAGGCCCACTGGCATCCACAGTTGGATCATTCAAGGAAAATAAGAATCAAAATGTGACCGTGCTCTGTGAACATGTTATTGTTGCCCTGAAAAGCTTGGACTCCTTCCAGTATTAGATAAGGAAAAGACACAAGCTACAGGGAAAACACTGAAAACACAGACAAGAATGAAAACAACAAAGAATAAGAAGTTGTTGGAGTCAGGAGCACCTGCCTTAACTTGTCTTGCTCCAGGGTCTGCCTGAGACAGGCTGGTACATTTCTTTCTCTGGACCTTTTTTGTTTCCTCTTCCTTCTCCATTCAAATGAATAGTCCTTACTTGTCCTAGGATGAACTGGATATGCGGCCTTGTATTTAGGGATGATAGGTCTAGGGAACTCCCCACACCCTAGTGGTTTCTCAGTCATGCCATACAGGTATGTGAGAGAATCTTGCCAGGAAAGCCACATCCAATTCTTTGATGCTTCAAAGTCCAAAAATGTGATTGTCTGTGTGATATGCCAGTATCTCGGTCTGCAGGCAAGTGTGACTGGAATCCAGATAAATAGGCCCAGAATAAAGTGCAGATACCCAGTGTGGTGTCGTGGACAGAGTGATGGACTAGGACTCGGGAAATCTGGGTGTGTATCCCCATTCAGCCACAGAAAGTCACTGGAGAGGAACTGGAAATGGTAAGACTATTCCTTAAATATCTCAGTTGCCTTGAAAGCCCCACTAGAGTCACTATAAGTCAGTTCTGATTTGACAGTGCATAATACACTCACAACCAATCTCTCTCATCTTCTCACAGATGCCTTTTTTCCTGAGTATAGCTTTCCATGCTAACTATTATTGTCTGTGTTTCTTATTTTGACTGTTATGGTTCTTAATTTGAGTAGCAGGTTGTAAATTGGATTCTATTTTATTTTACTGAAATTAGTTGTTTGTCCTTGGTATTATTATTTGGTGAGTGACCAAGTAAGTAAGTACGTAAGTAAGAAAGAAAGAAAGAAAGAAAGAAAGAAAGAATCTCAGATACCAGAAGCAGGTACCAATTGAGGTCTAGTTCGAATGTTATTGATATTTGGTCCAATATATCTTGATTTCCAAGCTGAGCTACACATATCAGTGAAAACTGGGGTGTCTAGGCACTCCTCCTATCCCAAGAATCTTAAGTATTTGGTTCCACAGCTTTCACATCTCCAGGACCAGCCCCACTATTGGGCAAAGTGAGGCAGCTGCCTCAGCCAGAAAATGTGAAGATGGCAGCAACAGCAGCAACCTCCTCCTCACCCCTTCCTACTTTAGGGACATAGGCAGGGCCAGTGCTAGGTTTTTTGCGCCCTAGGCGACAGGCGGTGGGGCGGGTGGTGGGCGAGCAGGCGGGGCAGCGGATGGTGGGGGACAGCGACGGGCGGGGCGGGTGGGCGGCAGGGGTGGTGGGCTGTCCAGCGCCCTCTCTCCATTTTGGCGCCCTAGGCAACTGCCTAGTTCGCCTTAATGGAAGCGCCGGCCCTGGATAGGTTATGTTCCTGGTGGCCATAAGTGAGGAGAGAAATGCTGTCCCATCACTAGCATGGCAGTAAAATTCAGCTGCCCATCCAGTCAGTTGAGGAGGAATGTTGGGGTGCCATTTTGATCTTTTTGATCCCCTGGGCTGCCCTCCTTCTGTCTGCTCTGCTCCACTGAAAGTAAAAGCCGCCCTCTCTCCCTCCACATACCCCCTCTATTAACAGAGTACAGCTGTGACAAGGTTACTCAATAGACCAGGCCATAGAATAATCAGGTGATGTGTTCAGCAGGACGCTGACCTGTCTAGGAGGATTAGTCAGCCCACAAGGACACTATGAAAAGCTGGTGGGGGGGGGGACATGGGGTGGAAATGAGGGGAGGCAGATTGAGGGTTTGTGCTGTCTTTGTGCTGAGAATTCAATAAGTTCAATCAAACAACCCTGCTTCACTGCCTCTGACAGATAATCAGCCCTCAGCGGGCCTTCGGTTTTCTGTTGAGTAGCGGCAAAGAGGCACTCATTTGTGAAAGATTTGAGGGGAATGACCAGGCTTGAAGAAGGTCATTGGAAGAGGCCCTGGATGCAGATCTGCTCTAAAACTGCAAATTGGTTTAATTGCCATTCAGAACAGGAGAAGCTCCTGCATATGAAGCCAGGTTATTTGTCATTTTAGCCCTGCGTTGTCTTCTCTGACACAGAGCTTGGGAAAGCTGCTTTTCCAGACGAAACGACTGGAGGAAATCTGTTGAGCAACATCTCTCCTGCAGCTCACTAAAAGATCTTCCACATCCTCTGTCTATTAAGACGTACTGTATTTACCCAGATCTTGCTGGGTTGTAGCCCCTAGTGTCCCTTACCGATGCTGCTTGGGGATCATGGAAACTACAACCCAACAGCATCTGGAGAGACCTGTGTTCCTCATAAGAACATAAGAACAGCCTTGTCGGAACAGGCCACAGCCCATCCAGTCCAGCATTCTGTCTCACACAGCGGCTCACCATTTGCTTCAGGGTATTACCAAGAAGATGTCTTCACCTGCTTATGACTCCCCACAAATGGCATTGAGAGATCTCCTTCCTATCTCTCCAACCCAGAGGTTGTCCTTAGGCATCCATAATGATAGCCATTGATACCCTTGATCTCCATGAACTTCCTCCCATCCTCTCCTAAGCTTATTATCAAGGGCGGGGCTACACCTAGAGTAGAGCACCAAGGGCTGTTTCCCAGGGTACCTACCAACAGTTTAAAGGACACCAAAATCTAGAAGTGACTATACTGGTGAGTCTGCACCTGGTGTAAACAATACAACTGCAGACTAATGGTGATAACGGGTAATATTAGATCATTGTGTTCTAGGTCAGGAAGAGTGAAACAGCTGAACGATGGTTGATTGTAGAATGATTCTTTCAAAAACTTTAAAGCTCTTTCCATAGTAGTCCTCCTAACCAGTGACAACAATGCAAATACAGTATTCAGCCATGACCTTTGGTTTCTGCGACAATAATAACATCTTTGACTTCTATACACAATATGTTCGAAAGTCTTTTTTTTATTCTTTTTCCAGCACTTCTAACTTCCCTGTAATTTCCTATCAGTTCCTCATCGAGCAGCGCTCAATGTGTGTCCCTGTTGCTGCTAAATAAATATAACAAAGATGTCCCTTGTGCCTTTGTGTAAAAAGGCTTACCGTTTACATTGTAAACCAGACAAAACAGAGGTGGAGCGAACCGGCAGAGGCCAAGGACAGCAAACACAAAGGGTGGAGGAGCCGAAGAAGAATAAATCACGAGAGATGGGAGGTGGGGACTTAGCTTACCTCACTTCACTGCATCCTTTGCAACATGCATGTCGCTTCAGAATTTCGATGGTACAACCCCATCTCAAAAAATGCCACTATAAGGAGGCAGAAATAGATGGAAGACTTTTCTGGTTGCCAGTGCCTTGGCAGAACCCTCTTCTGCCTGATGATCTCTGAGATCTTTGCTGCCAGCAGAGCTGCTCTGCTTGATGAACTAGTGACAGATCTTGGCCTTAAAATGGGTGGTGGTGGTAGTAAGACAAAAGAGAAGCAACACTATGCCTGAATGGTGCTTCCTCCAGCCTGCAGACTAGCAGTTATGCTGGCACAAAGTTGAGGGTGAGACATGTACCGGGTAGAAGCAGATCTCATCCTAAAATTGTACAGAGGCGCCTTTCTGCTCCAGTTGTGAAGCGAGGGTGTCCTCAGTAAATTTCCTGTAAAACATAAATAGATGTGCTACTCAGGGATCTCAAGATGAGATCATGCAGGGTAAAGAGATCCCGATTTGGACCAGTGGTCTGGAGAGATATCTATTTCCTGAAAAACACGCAATGTATGTGGAAATGCACTTCAGCCTCATTCATGCTTCTAATATTGAGGGTGGTGGGATCAGGCTGGAGCGATTCCCTGGCAAACAGATGGGTTGCTTAAAGGACAATCAACTCCCTGCAAAGTGATTCTTTCCTGTGCAACCGGGCACGTGCCCTTGCAGCTGTCTGATCTCACCCACTTGTAATTTCGATTGCTCGTTTAGTACCTGCAGTCAGCGAAGATGACCAGATGTTTCCATGTGGATTAACTTCATCTTCAAAAAATGCAAATAGATTCCAACCCTGTCCCTTTCGTTTTGCAGTCAACAGAATGTGCTGGTTGTGAACGCAGGCGAACACCTGCATCTGAGCCCACACTGCTGTTATCGTCAGACTCACTCGTCCATATCCCAGACAGCAGAGAAAAGAGCCAGGGGGCTTCTGTGTGTTTTTTTCCTGAGGCCGTACGGTTGTTAATCAACAGCTACCAAAAGAGAAACAGCCCAGCAAAAACTGAAAAGCTGAACTCTGTGTGAGATTCTCAGCAAAACCTCCAGGTTGTTGTGATTTGGTTACTTATTCTCTAGCACCCTTCTTCTTCTTCCAAGTCACTCACCACTTCCCACCAGTATCCTCGTTTCACACTACTCTAATAATTGCCATGGCTGTGTCCCAGGGAAACCTTGGATTTGTAGCTACAGTAACTGGATAGTTCAATGGGTTAAGTTGTATATGGCTGTGCATCCAGAGGCTGGGAGTTTAGTTCCTCATTGTATTTTCTGGGAGAACAGCCAGCCTGGGTGGCCTTGGGCAAGCTGCACAGTCCCAAAGCAACCATAGAAGAAGGGAATGGTAAACATCTGATAAGTAATCTACTTGTGATTGCTCTCTACTTAGACAACCCTGGAAAGGATCACCATAAGTCAGCATTGACTTGAGGTCATATGGTTGCCGCTGCTGCTGCTGCTGCTACTGCTGTAGTGCACAGTTCTAGATTGCAAATGTTCCTCACTTCTATCATCTATCGAGTTTCCAGTCAACACCAAATCTCCCACTTTCCTGAAGATGCATTTTCTACAGGTCCACAGCTGGAGGATGTGCATGTCAAAATGATAAAATACTACTGTATTTGTACTTTGTATTATTCTGCACCCTCCCCTACTAAGGGGGCAGGTTGTGTGTGGAATCCATGTTTGCACCAGGTGACACAGAGCCTAGTCGTGGAGCTGCTTTTATCTCCTCCCTAGGAGTTTTCAGCCCCTGGGGGCAAAGTCCGTTTTTGCACCACCACCCTAGGGATGGACAGGGGCTAAGGCACGGGTGTCCAAACTTTTTGCAAGGAGAGCCAGATTTGAAGTGAAAATGTGTGGGGGCCGACCATTCAGCCACATTTGGCCCCCGGGCCAGACTTTGAACAAGTCTCTATAACATGCAAGGAGGCGGGGAGGACGCTGCAGCAACGGAATTGGGGGTGAGTAGGCTGGGCATGTGGCTGGGGGGATGGACAGAGGCAGGGAGGGCAGGCAAACCATAAAACTGCAAGCTAACACCTCCATCCGGTATGGGGAGGGGCCAGCTGGCGGGGATGCATGACATGCATGGGCTAAGGTGACGCATAGAAGGTGGCAGCAGTGGCCGGGGAGCCTTCCACGCTGGCTGGCCCTGGCAGGTCACCCACAACACACCTTCCTGTGGCTCATGGGCAGGGAGTTGTTTGGCACCGAATTTGGTGCCCCCAAATGCTGTGCCTGGGGACAGATGTCTCTCCTTGCCCCCTATAGCTACACCACTGTCTCAACTCCTTAGAAACTAATTCCATGTTACAACACCACAAGTAATGATCATGCAAACTCCACCTCCCTTCCCTGTGGCCACCCTTTGTCCCTGTCATGGGGTGATTTGTCTTCTCTGTCTCAACCAGCCGAAGCCAAGATCTTTTCCCAAGCTGGTTTCCCAGTTCTTTCAACTTGGTCATGCCAAGGATTGAACACAGGACTTTTTACGTCAGAGCAGATGGCCTTCCACAGAGATACGGTCCCTCCCTTCCATGGTACTGTATATCCTAGATCAGCGGTGGCATTCCCTACAGGGCAAAGCCATCCGCAAGCAAAGTGTTAATAATACAAATGGGTTATGCATCTGCTTTATACAAATTCCTTGTGTTTTGCCTTGGGCTTGTACCAGCTTCTCCCTGGCTGGCTCTCCTCTGCCAGCCAAAACCAAGGAAGGAGCAGGAAGCGTTCCAAGCTTCAGTGCCTGGCACACTCCCTTCCATCCCCCTGCTTTTGGCATGTAGAGAGAGTTGTGGCAGACTGTGGGAGAGAGAGAGAGAGAAGAGAATCTTGCAGAAAGGGCATTTCAAAGACATGGCTGGGCCAGAAGTCAGAATTAGGGGGAAGAAGGAGGAAGAGACACAATGGCAATATTGTTGGGAGTTGGTTTGGTCTAGGAGTGTGTGACTAATCTGATGTTTGGGGCAGCAGAAGGGAGGGACGACAAGGCCGAGAGCAGGAAAGAGAGCTGTTTCTGAGGAAAGGGCAGCTGCCAGCCTGAGACATTTGGCCACCTGAGATCAAAACAAGATGGCGCCCCCTCCCCATTCCATCTGCAGAGTCTGACTAGCCTGGCATTGATGACTGGATGGCTGTTGAGACAGCAAGACAGTGTTAAGGGGTTTAGGGTTAAGGTTAGCCCTTCTGCTCCTTTAGAGAGCAGCGGTTGCATCAGAGGAACAAGTACAATCATTCGGGTCATTAGTGCTAGAAAGTTCATCTTAATATTCTCATTACTAAATTAAACATCCTATGGTTATAATTGTTACTTGCAATATATACATTTACTATACACATTCACCTTTTGCCCAAACATATCTGCCAATGAAAATACAGTGGGGTACAATTTTATATTTGCAAAATCAACTAGTTAACCCTTCAGTAGCAACTACATATAGGGTACGTGTGTATATCAAGAATTGCCAATGTCACTGAGCTCAGGGACCGAAATCACTGCTTCTAGACTTTATCTTGGAGAATACCATGGGCACCTCTGGGTTCATTTGGGGACTGTGGGTCTTAAGGGACTCCTCAAAGTCCCCAGTGCAAAACCTGCCACTCCTGAAGGCTTCCAGGAATGGAAACAGGGCTTTTTCATGCAAACATTTGTTATTTAACTCTCGGGAAAACATATTGTTGTTGACATCTGCTACCAAGTTGCTTCTGATGTCTGAAGGTCATCTGAATTAACAAGACTCCAAAAAAAGGTCTTGTCATTCAGACTTACAAACATGTGGCTTTATTAAATCCATCAGTCTCATGTTCTGTCTTCCTCTCTTCCTACTGGTTTCCAACCTAGCAGTATTGTCTTTAGCAGTCGTACAATTCTCTTTTAATTGTTATGTCCAAAGTAAAATAGCCTCAGTTTACTCATTTTAGCTTCTAGAGATCATTCAGGCTTTCCTCGACCAGCCATATATGTACAGTACTTGTCTTTCTGGCAGTCCCTAGTGATCTGTAAAGGCACTTCCAAAAGGTCCCAGATACCTGCACCTCAAAACCTGCAACGTCATGGATCCGGTGAAACAGACCACAGTTTATATGCATGCGTTCACCGTGGGAAGTTTGCCGGTCTTTTAAGTGGCCACAAATTATTTTTCTCTTGTTTCTTTTGGAGAAGACCTCTCTGAGAAACACAGAGGAAAGGGAGATTAAAACCGCCTTTTCTGGCATGCACGAAACAGCCAGAGGGGCCGTAACGGAGCAGCCCAGCGACACTCCATGTGTACACACCTCCCAGTGGCAGTGACAGCCACGCCGGGGAGCCCATTAGTTTTCCGCTGGCGTCTCGGGGCCGTCTCTCCAAATGCATAAATGTGACAACGCGTGACCCTGGCCCCGCCTGTGGTGTCTGGGCTTTGGGCTGCCAGCCAGGAGAGGTTTGCTGGCTGGAGAAGGAGACTTTGATTTCCCAGGGAGATTATCTCCTGGGAAGGGAGGGAGAGAGGCACCCAAGCAGAAGCACTGCCTGCCTCCATATTGCCCAGCCCTGCTAAAAGCCTTCCCCCACCAGCCTAACAACATCCCCCCCCCCAGCCCTGCCTCAAGGCCAGCCTGCAACCTGCTTTGTTCTGTCCCGGGCTTTCAGATGTCACTAAGAAAAGCTCTCGCACAAGATTTGGCAGGGATCAAGGCCGAGGCGCCTCTGGGAGAAGTACAGGATTTATCTGCTGCGATTCCAGGAGGTTTTGTGTGTGGTTAAATATAGCCAGAGAGAGAAAGAGAGAAGGGGGGGAGAACAGTTCCACAAGCAAAGAAAGGGAGAGAGGAAACATGATGTCCTGTGTATAAAAAGGGACAATTATCTGAGATGACTCGTGCATGGAAGGCAGTTTTTATTCTGAATGCTAGCACTCCTCATTCTGCACCAAGTCTGCATCCGTTAAAAAGCTGCATTCTGCTATTGAGTCTATATTTTGCCAGACACAGACCCGTGCTTCCTCCCATCCGGAGTAATTTGTGTGGCTATTAAAATTAGGATCTGAAAGGAGCAAAGGAGCGATCCTTTTTTCCTTCACCAGTAGAACTCTTCAACAGGTGCTGAGATTTCGGGAGGCATTTTCCATACAGCGACCTGTTGCATCAAATGCACTACATGCACCTTCGCAGGCCAATCTCCTGTCTAAGAGGTCAAGCATCAAATACGTATTACAGTCCAGCAACACTGGTTTATTTGAAGATCAAGATGCTGGGGGAAATCCTGTTGATGTAAATTTATGCCGGCAGAGCCTGTGTTGGGTTGTTGAGTTTAGGCTAATCCCAAACTTTTCTTATATCAGAACAACTAAGCCAAAAACTTATGAGACAAGCAGAAATCCAAATCACCATTCATTGATTCAGCTGGATAAAGGAAGGGGTCGACATTTCCCCCTGAAGCAGAAGGAAAAAAATTGCAACTAACAAAGGTAGGGTACACATTTAAGTACAGGAAGCATGAGAAGCCCCTCCCCAATGAACAACATTCCTTAGGCAAGCTGTAACTCATTGTTAGAGACATCCTAACCCATTCTCCTTGCACCCCCCATTGATGTCCTTGAACATATAACACAGACTCTTTTTTCTCTCTTGCCAAGTCACAGACATTCTAGTAAAGTGAACTGCCATTCCCAGAAGCCTTCACCACCAGCTCTGCTGGTCGAGGTTTCCAAGAACACCTGGGTTACTCAAGGTTGGGATTCATGGGTCTTACAAAAAGATTAATGTACTCTTCAGAATTCCACTATTGAAATGCTGTTGATTCTCTGCTCACCTGGGAGTCATTGTGTTAGCCTAGATGTGAGCAGAAGTAGACTGAAATGTAGTAGAAGATCTCTGGTCATTGGCAGGGCTTTTAGTTCCCAATTGTCAATGCATCTGAAACATATCTGTCTTGCTTAGGGTTGTAGTACAAAGAATGCCTGAAGAAAAGCCGCGACTAATCACTGTGTGAAAAAGATTTTCAGAGGCATCTTGTTTCTTAATCCTTAGTGTATATCTGCTCACCTGAGGCAGCAGCATTTGCACCTGATTTGTTTATTGGGCTTCAGCCTTCTGAAAATAATAAAAGGATAGCTCCAATATTAGGGAAGAGCCCATATGCCTTAAAGACCAACAAGCATCTTAGCTTTCATGGATCATAGCTTACAAGTCTAGATGCATGAAATACTTTATGGAATTTGAAGTATACATATATTACATACCGTATATATCAAGGCAAAAAGGAGTTGAGCCGTGTGGCCGTCACAAAACACAAAGGCGATACCTTTATAGGCCACTATTAAAAATAAAACAAGGAACATTGCAAGCTTTCGAGTGTAAATCACCCTTCTTCAAAGCAGGTCCCAGAAGTGCTGACATGGTGAGAGATGTGCTTCACCAGGAGGTTACTTTTAAAGTCCTTGGTTAGATGATGTTCTTAAAATCCATGGCTAGATGATGTTGCAGCCAGGGCAGGAGTCTTGTTACAGGCAAGAAGGGCAGTTGTAAAAAGCTGCTTCTTAAGTCACACCCCCATTCTTCAAACAAAGGTATACCATATACTGTACATGTAACCAGCATGAGCCAGGCCGGTGCAGTCCACAGAATGTTGGACTAGGACTCGTATCCGCACTAGCCCATGGAAACTCACTGGGAGTGGGAGCCACTAGCCATAGAAACTGCTCCTTGAATATCTCGTGTACCTGGAAAACCCAATTAAGGTCATTCATATCTCTGAAATGATATGAAACCACATATTACTACAAATGATCTGGGTGGGGTTTGTAGTGGAGTCAGTGGAGTCAATTGCCATTGTCCCTAATTTCTAACTTTTATTTCTGCATCTGAGGATTGGCTAGATATAGGATTTATCTTACCTTGGAAACCATGTTGTGCAGTGATCCTACTGGAAATATTCCAAATCAGAAAGACACTCTTAGCCAACTGTTGTTGTTGTTGTTGTTGTTGTTGTTGTTGTTCTTCTTCTTCTTCTTCTTCTTCTTCTTCTTCTTCTTCTTCTTCTTCTTCT
>JAHTLZ010000175.1:218975-244356 GCA_023846285.1 Phrynocephalus versicolor
CTTCTTCTTCTTCTTCTTCTTCTTCTTCTTCTTCTTCTTCTTCTTCTCCTAATTAGACATCACAACTCTTGGTACTCCCCCAAATAAGGTCTATTTTTCATTTATTTGTTTATTTATTTATTATTAGATTTATATCCCGCCCATCTTCCCGTAGGAACTCTGGGCGGCTTACAAAAATTGGCGGAGCAACTAATGACACAATCAAAGCAGTAACAATGTAATAAAACAGTGATTAAACATAACACTTTGTTCCAGAGCAGTGTTTCCCAACCATGATTCCCCACCACTAGCTGTGCTGGTCAGGATTTCTGGGACCTTTAGTCCAATAACATCTGGAGACTTAAGGTTGGGAACCACCGTTCTAAAGCAAGGCATTTGGCACTTTGCAATAATTAGCCTGGTTGCACCACCAGCCAGACATGCACATCACATGTAGCCAACAAGGGCTGAAATTAGCTGGGCTCTGGTAAGTGCAACATTAATGCAGCTGAAGCACTTTAGCGCTACACAGTTAAAGGTGCAGATGTGAGTCCCACTATAGCAGTGATGGCGAACCTTCGGCACTTCAGATGTTTTGGACCACAACTCCCAGAATTCCAAGCCGATATTGCCAGCGACAAAGGACTGTGGGAGTTGTGGTCCAAAATATGTGGAGTGCCGAAGGTTCACCACCACTGCACTACAGCTAGTTAACTTCTTTTCTGAAGTGGCAAAAAAGGAGGCAAAATTATTTACCATCAGGAAGATCCCTTTGTGATCATGTACAGCCCACCTTCAACCATGTGCATTTAACCCTGAAATTCTGGAGAATATTTCTGAGATTGTGGGCAACACTTTATCAGAATCTAGTGGGTCGGGGGGAGAGAATGTGTATATCTATAATATATATATTTGATTACAATGTCCCGAAGCCTCCATCCACCTATTATTTTTTTATTTTCCTCTATCTACAACTCCCAGAATGCACCAGCCAGCCTGACTATAAAAAAACAACTCAATGTTTTACTCAGTGCACGTGATGTACTGTGAGTTATGGCCTAGAAGGAGAGTTCATCCTACAATACATTTGTTAGCTTTCAGGAAGCAGCGGGACTTGGCTGTTTTCACTGAAGGATTGCGTGAATATCCCTTTAGAAAAAAATGATCCAGAAAATGTGAGATATGCCAATGGCTGTGTTAAGTTATTGTCTGGCACACAGTTCGACATCCAGGCTCATTTGAGATCTATGGAATGCAATGGATATTGTTAGGTACAAAATGGCTGTCAGCAGTCTTTCACCACCATACACTGCACCTTTATTGGGAAAGGAATGACCTTAGTTTTGATGAAACCAACTCCCAAGTCATGGTATTTCAGGGGCATTTCCCTTTTGTCACTCCGTTGACTACATTTCAGTCTCCTGTTTCTTGTTTGGCCAGTTTTTCCACCTCGGTCCAGTACAGCTGAATGCAAGAGCGGCTGCAGGCCCAGACATTGACGTATCTTTATGAATCATGCACATTCAATCTTCTTGAGAAACATGGACACTCAAGACACCCAGTATTTTTCACCAGAGAAACCAATTTGCCTCCTCTGGCAGCTCAGAAGGTGGCAGAAAGGTGGATAAATCTGTCAGAACCTTTCTGGGTGTCCATGTAGGTCCCGTTCAATATTTGGCCACAAACTGAGGTATGATTCATACTTAGCAGCTGGGGTTATTTCTGACACGGAGAATTAGTCCTGTTGCTGTATAAAAAATTGACCACAATTTTTCTATTAGCTGCTAGGTGAGAGATCTCCAAGTGCTGCAAAAGAACCAAATGACTAATCATTCCCCAGTGGCATCTAAAAAAATTGCAGAACTGGGAGTCTTCTACTCTCACTGTCAAACTTTCACAGCAATGCCATGCAGTATGTGGTATCAGGCAGATCAGTCTGTCTGTCTGTCTGTCTGTCTGTCTGTCTGTCTGTCTGTCTTTCCTTCCTTCCTTCCTTCATGTGTTTTGGTTTTTATATGACTGGTCTCTGCCACCAGGTTTTAAGGGTTATTTGTAAATTGGTTTTGGCACTGATTGAAGCAAGATATAAATTGAATTAATCAATCAATCTATTAACAAACAAACATCTGTAGGGCCATGAGTTCTCCACCTTGGTTATTCCAGCTTACTTCAGGGTTTCAGATGGAGAGGATCTATTTCTGAGGAGAACCGAAAGACCTTCCAGCTGGAACAGGTGAAGTGGTGTCGCAGAATGATCCTTCTCTTAGGCAGTAAGATGTGCAAGTCACAGAAGGAGGTACTTAGGGTGTCTATGACACGGAAATACAAAATCGGTGTTTTGTTATATTTGAGGCAAGGGAATACAATTTATTCCTGATAGTGCATTAGCATGCTTCTTTAAATGTATTATCTTTATGCTTTAGTTACCCTTGTGGTAAAACACATATTCCATTGTGTTACAGTATTATTTGCGACTAATGAAATTATTGTTTTTGTATTAGTTCACTTTTAAACATATCCAAAAATTTAATAATAGGACAGACAGTACTCCTGCCACTGTTATGTTCTTAACGTTTACCATAAATGATAAACATGTTAAAAGAATGTTTGTTGTAAACATACAAATGTCCTTTTGGGACGGGAGTCTTTGTTTCAATCATGGTGGTAAAGTACTCAGGTTCTTTGACAGAATGATTAATGGTATGTAAGAGACAAAAGACTGAGAACCAGACGACAGAGTTAATTATTTTCATCCCGTTAATCAGAACAGTAGGACACTCTGTAAAGTATTATTCACTTAGTGACTGCAAATCAAGAGTCTCACCCAAAACTTCAAATGGGCCATCAAAACTGCATATCAGGGGAAAGCTAGCTGATCACTGCTCTAATTTTAGGTATGGGGCCAAGACATTAGAGATAGGCCATAACTAGTGGAGGAAATTCCTTAACGAATAAAAACATCTGAATTTCACAACTGGGATTTATCTCCACTCCAGAACTTTGTAAATTAGCTTGCTTAACTGACCTTCAGGATTTAAACTCAGGATTCCTCCAATGTCTGTGTTCACAAATTTGAAAAAAAAGAAAAGAAAAACCTTCCATTACCTCTAATTACGGTTTCTCTCTTTAACATTGGTTTCTGCCCGAGAGTGATACACGGTTGGCACAAGCATCAAACAGGTTGGCAGTGGGGCACGAACAGGTCTGCCTCCATATGTTCTTTTACTACAGCTCTCAGCACAAAGGGCAGCTCATACTCCAGCAAGGAGAGGTGCATTACCAGGACCCTTCAGGGTGGGATGCCTTCCTGATTCCATTCATTGATCACCTCTACCCATCATTCCTCTCCATTGATTATGTTGGTTTGCAATGATGAGAGTTGTTGTCCGGTCATTAAAGAGCTACGCATTTCCTACTACTGAATTCTTGCAATTCAACAATTAAAGACCTGGCTGTTTAGAAGGGCTTTCCCTAACTACTGACAATCATTTCTCTGATCTGGTCTTTGAAATTTCTGTTCCCCCCTCTGCTCATACTTTTATATTATTTTAGATTTTTCTCACCTTTTTGTCATTTTCCCCCTTTGATTTAATTATGGTTATTCTTTTGGCTTCTTTGATTTAATTATGGTTATTCTTTTGGCTTCTTTGATTTAATTATGATCATTTCGTTGATTTTATTTATTTATATATTGTACTTTGCATATTGTATAACTGACTGTATTATTTATGTTTGCGGTTTGTAAACCGCCCAGAGTGACCTTCGGTCAGATTGTATAGCATATGAATCAAATAAATAAATTTTAACAATAGGAATATAAAACACTTGCTATTTCAGGAATATGACTCAGTGATCCCCTCCAGAAGATCTCATTTTAATCAGTTTTTTAAAAAAATATATATAATCATATCAGATGTGTTCTCCATTTCACTCCCAGGCGTGGGTGCAGGTGTTGAGAACATATGTTGTGCCCCATTGCAATGGGAGGACTGGGCTGGTGCCCCGTGCCATTCCAGCTGCTACAAAGAGATCCTCTTCCCGAGGTGTCAAGATCCTGCACAGATGCGCCCTGCTCTCTTGTCCTGCTGGGATACAAGGTCATCATTATCAGGGGTTTATTCATTCATTATTCACCACTGGGGTTGTGAAAGCCTCCTCCCGGCCCATCTGGCATGACTGTAGCCCACGGCCTGTGCTAGTAAATTATTCAGAGATTGCTCAGATGCTGCCCCCCCACTTGCCATGCCCCATCAATATGCAGAGAAGAGGCCCAGGAAGGTGTCAATGGTTCATTGGGAGTGCTTTCTAAATCTCTCTTTTCACTCTCACTTGTTCTCTGTCTCTCTTCCAGGTCTTATCAGTCTCCTCCTCTGCTCTCTCCGCTAAGGCTGCCAGCCAGGTTGGCAACAGCTCCTTCCTTATATGCTTTCAAGGTCAGAGGGGCAGGCAGGTCTTTCTACCATTGCGTGGGGTGGGGAGGGGTGACAGGCAGATAATGGAGAGGCTCTGCCGTTGAATGGAAAGGCAAAAACTAGGCATGACTTCCAGCAGCAGCACAAGCTTTCTTAGGAATACCACCGACCCCCACCCCACCCCCAAAAGCAAGGGCACTGGATGCTGAAATGGTTTTTTTTTTAAAAAAAAATGTGTACAGTACAGTAGGACCCCGTATCCACTGATCCATTATCCACTGATTCAGTTATCCACAGTTGGCAGAGGAAATAAATAATTCAGCAGCTGTAAAGCAAGCTACTGTGACAAAGAGCAGCTGTAAAGCAAGCTACTACCACAAAACAGCAGTTTGGGGGACATTTTTGGCGTTCTCTCTTATCCACGGCTTTCATTAACCACGGGAAGGCTTGGAACCAATTCCCAGCGGATACTGGGGTCCTACTGTATTTCTGTTTCAAGATAGGGCCAATGTTTCAGCTAGTGGCAGGATTTGTTGTACTTTGATGTGTTTTTATTTTATTTATAGTATGATGTTTTGTTTCTGTAAAGAGTCTCAGTCATCCAGGTGAGTTTATCTGGAAGTTGAGTCATGGCTACTGGACTTCTTTTTCTTGAGAGACAGAAACGTTTCGCTGCTCATCATGCTCAAGAAAAAGAAGTCCAGTAGCCATGACTCAACTTCCAGATGATGTTTTATTGGACATATGTTGTAAACCACCCAGAGAGTGATGATGCCACTAATGAAGCAGTATAGAAGTGGAAGAATGAATGAATGAATGAATACTTAGCACATTTAAAAAAACATTAAAAACCTAGAGATTTGGGTGGGTTGCAGCTCATTTCCTGAAATTTCACAGTTAAAGCTTGAGTTCAAGAGAAAGACCCCAAAACCTGAATCTCATGGCCAAAACCTTAGGACTGGTGGTGACCCTATTCTCCACACAGAATATGAGACACTCGGCTTCTCCCTTTGGCAGACACAGAAATTGTGGGTTTCTTGGCACAGTTTTTATCACAACATCCGGGGGGAGTAGTGATGCAGGACTGAAAAAAATATTGCTAGTTATACTTGCTGTTCTATGCACTCCCCCCTTTAAGCTTCAGGTTCTTTCCAACTGAAATACGAAGACATTTGAAAATCTGAGTAAACACATTCAAATTTGCAGTTAACTTTGCAGTGAACAAGTTGCAGTGAAATTCATCTTGTGCATCCTTGACCTTCCTTCCTTCCTTCCTTCCTTCCTTCCTTCCTTCCTTCCTTCCTTCCTTCCCATTTCATTTCTATCCTGCCTTTGCTGGACCCAAGGTAAGTTACAACATGAGTTTAAAAAACAGATGTAGCTCAAGGACGCACAGACAATAAATTGTGGTGTTTAAATCCTATTAAACTAATTATTATATTGAAACAAACACTGAATTAACACAAATTTAAAATCATTTAAATCAAGAGGAGCACAATACAGAACACTGTGGTTGGATTGTCTTTGAAAGATGAAATAGTTACACACACACAATGCCTTCTTTTAGTGTTAGGAAGTGCCTTGCGGCACCACCCTTTACTGCCAACACCCAGCAGGAGGGCAAATGGTCTGCTTTCCTCCAATGAGTCTGAGGTTTAATGTTGGTGTTGACTGTTTGGCATTGTCACTTATGCAAAAGATGTTGTTCTTGCAGTACCTTCATAAGTTATGTAGAAAAAGAGGGGTCTGAGGTGTTGTTTATCATACTCACATACCCTATTTATCCTTGGCTAGGCGGTTACTTCACATCCCTCTCATCGTGGTTCGCCGTCCTGCTTGGGACCGGCACGAAAAAATTAACCACGCTCCCTGAACTGGGATTTAAGTGTGATGAGCCATACCTCTCCCTGGCCTTGGGAATCCTCTTGTCTCGGTTCTTGTTTCGAGACGAGAGCCCGTGAAGTAAGGCTCGTCACGCAAGAAGTGCTGTTTTTCGCTCTGATTTGAAGCCATGATGTTATCCTGATTGGTCAGGTACCATTCCTCTCCTGGAAAACCTTGCTGTCCCAAGAGGCCATTAAAAATCAGAATAATTTATGGTACTGTATGTGCTTTGCAAAGGCAAGAGAGGAACGTTATCTGCTGGCTTTGACTATGACATATATTTGAAACCCAGGTGTGAGACCTTGCAGTGCCCACACTCTAGTTTGAAAACATCTACATATAAATCTAATAGCATGGTTGTGTAAATGGACTTGTGGTCAAAGACAGTTCAGAAAAAGGGGATGGGTGAAATCCTGACCTAAATTCCTTGCATTCTGGATGGAGGTGGGAAGAAAACGACCTCATGGGTCCAGAAAGATCTGGCAAAATATGAAAGTTCTTAAAACTGTGAGCTATGATCAATTTCTAAGAGGTAAAAATGCTCAGGCTGGAAAGCATTAATTAATTAATACGTTTTATCTTATTTTACTTTATCATACTTGCTATAGTTATACACTACACTACCTAAAGAAAAGCATAGAAAATACATCTGAAATAGGGTAGTGTCAATTCAGGGCTTCAGAACGCATCTCAGTTCAGTCCAACGTGATTTGTGCCTTAAGTCAAAATTAACTGTAAATCCCTTGGAAAACCAGGCTTCTACCAATTTGCTGGGCTGTGCAAGAAGATCAGCAGTGTGAAAACTCCTAAAGGTTTCCCTTATAGAATCACAGAATCATAGAGTTGGAAGAGACCTCAAGGGCCATCTAGTCCAACCCCCTGCCATGCAGGAACCCCCATCACAATATTTCCGACAGATGGCCACCCAGCCTCTGCTTAAAAACCTCCAAAGAAGGAGACTCCACCACCCTCCGTGGCAGCTTATTCCATTGCCGAACAGCTCTGTCATTAAATTCTTCCTAATGTTTAAATTGAATCTCTTTTCCTGCAGTTTGAAACCATTCCCCTGTGTCCTAGTCTCTGAAGCCATGGAAAACAAGCCAGTCCCTTTTTCAATGTGACATCCTTTCAAATATTTAAACATAGCCTTGTTTGCATCTGAAGCAGCTTTAAAATGTGCTTCTTGTCAGCAACAACAACTGCAGCCATTTGAGTCCAGGACACAAATTTGCATCACCAAGAGTGAAATCTGGCTACCCCACTTCAATCTGGATTTGACACAAATAGGTTCAGAATTCAGGATCTGCTCAAATCCAGTGCACATGCTTTGTTCAAAGCTGCTTTCCAACCTGAAACCCTCTATTATTTTTTGGCAACTAAAAAGATGCAAAAAACTGTTAGATAGATCAGTCACTCGGTGAATAAAAAGTATAAAATGCCCTACAGCACCTCAAAAACAAAGGCCAGAGAACCCTTGGGGTGGAGGGTGGGGGAGAAAGTGATTCACACAACAGGACTTACGCAAGAGGACCCACACAACCTTTGCTGGGTTGCCTGCTGCCCAAAAATCTGTATGCCTGGTTGCATTTGGACTGGTTTCAAAACTGGTTGGTGGCTGGGTACACAGTGGAGCCCCTGACAAAGGGTGGGAGAACTCTTCTGCAATTACTGTATATACTCGAATATAAGCCTAGTTTTTCAGCCCTAATTTCGGGCTGAAAAAAAGGGGCCCTCGGCTTATATTCGGGTCAGTACTTTTAGCCACTGAGGCAAGTGCATGGGTCGGTGGCTAAAAGTCATTTTAAACATTTATTTATTTTATTTATTTTTCACATTTATATACCGCGCCTATTTCCCACGAAGGGGACTCAGGGCGGTTTACAACAATAAAGGTAAAACAAGTAAAATCAAAAAGACAGCTAAAACAGTGGTATCCAAGAATAGATTGGCAGGTGTAAAACAAAAAAAAAACCCATTGTGCACCTTTTCTCTTGACACCACCATCACCCATGTTGCAGGGAAGCGGCGTACAATGTTTAAAATGACTTTTAGCCACCAACCCAAGCACCTGCCTCGGTGGCTAAAAAGTCATTTTAAACATCACACACCGCCCCCTCCCCAGATCACAAAGGAGGAGTTGCCAGGCCCTGCTGCATTTCCCACCCTAGACTGATACTTGAGTCAATAAATTTTCCCAGTTTTGGGGGGGAAATTAGTGGCCCCGACTTATACTTGGTTTGACTTATACTTGAGTATATACAGGTATTTATATTTTTATTTTATTTTATTTACAACTTATATGCCACCCACTACTCAAAGGTCTACACATACTATTGTATGTGTAGTTTCTTCCAACATGGGTCTGATAAATTTTCATGCATTATTAGAGTCTACATCAGTGGTTCTCAACCTGTGGGTCCCCAGATGTTCCTGGACTGCAACTCCCAGAAGCCTCCACTATTTGCTGTGCTGGAAGGGATTTCTGGGAGTTGCAGCCCAAGAACATTTGGGGACCCAGAGGCTGAGAACCACTGGTCTGCATCATCAGAGAATGCTGATGTTATAAGCCATCTTTTCCCGATGCATGGATCCTCATCCAGGATGGGACCAGCTTGGTTGGAGAAAGCTGTGGAAACACAGGCTTTCCTCCTTCAATGACCCCAAGCTGCCTTGATGCTTTTGTGACAAGGGGATTAAGTAGCACTTCTTCCCAGTCTGTTTGGAAGTGAATAGACGGGTGTTGGGTTTCCACTCCGGGGAGCAAGGGGGAGAAAATGTGACATTTAGAGAGAGTCCTCTTCTCCTTCTTCTTAAGCCCATTAGAAAGCTCAGGGACTTTCTTCCATCTTAGTTACCCTCATAAGCCCATAAACCATCTTATCTCTTCTGGATCTTATCTCTAGCAATGCAGAGAACAACAGGCGGGGCAGGCAGAGGATTATGGCAGTTCTGTTGTCTTGTTTGTGAACCCAAAGGCCCTGTACTCACTCTTCAACAAGGCTGAGCAGGGATGGATGAGATATTTGTTGAGTTCACATTGCTTCCCATGTGTGCCATTTTAATCATAAATTTTGACGGGGCGTGGAGACCAACTAGCATCATTGCTCCACCCATATTGCACACCCACACACCCCAAAGAAAGAGGAGGCAAGTGTAGTGCCTTTCCAAGAAGAAGAATCTTATGATTTCCACAAGGGGGGTGAGTAATCATCATCACCATCATCATTTTAGAACTGCAACCCTGAAAAGTTCCTGTTGATCATCAGTCCTGGGCCCTATCAAGGAGGCCCAGTGGAGAATCAACGCCAAAACCTCTGGTTCCATAGCCAGATATCTAAGCCACTAAGCCAGGGGTGTCCAAACTTTGGCCCTCCAGCTGTTTCGGACTACAACTCCCAGAATTCCAAGCCTAGATCGCCAGTCACAAAGGACTGGGGGAGTTGTGGTCCATAACATCTGGAGGGCCAAAGTTTGGACACCACCGCTAAGCTATGCAGCAATAATGCCAGGAGGCATTGCTCCCGTTCATTCTTCTAAATGTTCCTCAGTACATTCACCTCTGGATTTCAGTGCCCTCTAAATCAGTGTTTCTCAACCTGTGGGTCCCCACGGGAAGGCTTGGAACCAATTCCCAGCGGATACTGGAGTCCCACTGTATTTCTGTTTCAGGCTAGGGCCGTTGTTTCAGCTAGTGGCAGGATTTGTTGTACATTATTGTGTTTTTATTTTATTTATGGTATGATGTTCTATTTCTGTAAAGAGTCTCAGTCATCCCAGGTGAGTTTATCTGGACGTTGAGTCATGGCTACTCCTGCGGAAGCTGAGATTCCTGGCTTCTTCGTAGTCTTCCTCAGCGGCCTCCCCAGAATGGGCTGCAGGGGTTTTGAAGGGGTGGGGGAGGCAGGGTGCCGAGGGAGAGAAAAAGATGGATGAGGCATGACCTAATGTGCCTTTTCCAGCGATGACCTTCCCATCTTCAAATGCAAACAAGAAACCAGAGAGAGAGAGAGCTAATAATACTCATCTGGGCCCCGGCTGGAGTAAACACTCCCCTGTCCCCTGGCTGGTGGGGGAAGCAAGGAGCTCAAATGACACCCGCCTGGAGCCGGCTGAGAGAGCCAAGAATGTGTCACCCAGAACGGATATACTATTACGGGGGAGCCCTGTGATGCTTGCAGATGACACATATCGCCTCTGTCGCCCACCTCAACTGCTTAGCAGGGTCCCCTTTTTGCCGGAGGAAGGAGTACTGAGAAGGGAGGAACCTACCTCCCAATGAAACTTTTTTTCTAACCGGGACAACCCTCTTCCCATAAACTAGGGTGAGCCACCTGCAACTCTCTGGACTTGGTTTGACAGCAGCTCCTGTGCTGACTATGACTGATGGGAGACATAAGAACATAAGAAGAGCCATGCTGGATCAGGCCAAAGGCCCATCTACTCCAGCTTCCTGTATCTCACAAGTGGCCCCACCAGATACCTCCAGGAGCACACGAGACTAGATATCTGTCTCCTGATACCACTCCCCTGCATCTGGCCCTTGAAGTACCCCAGTTTTAAGCCTGGAGATTACACATCTCCTTCATGGTTTGTAACTTGTGATGTCCAATCCCCTTTTGAAGGCATCCAGGCCAGATGCCATCACCACATCCTGTGGCTGGGAGGGTCACAAACTAACAACGCACTGGGTGAAAAAATAACACCTCAGTTTGAGTGTATGTCCCCTAGTTCTGGTATTTTGTGAGAGGGAGAAGAGCATCCCTCTATCCACTTGACTCATGCCCTGCAGCCAAACAACAAACACCTGGAGGGCTGCACATTGGCTATGGCCTCAAAGGAGTTTGGTATTTATGGAAGTTAGATCTAATAGTAGAAGTCCTATGGAAATCACTTGGACCCTCCATGATCAAGAGCAGTTTTCTGTGAATTGTTGCTTGCGGACTTAGCGGGGACAGGTTGGTGACCACAATGAGAAACAGGTAGTGCAGCAGATAGACTTTTAGTCGGTTCCTGATGTATGTTGGAAGAGTAACTTCTTTGGAGCAACTACCTCCAGTATTCTCTAGCCAGTATCATCATTGGGGGGATTCTTTGAACTGTAGTCCCCAAAGGCAATTGTTCTAGGATTTGGGTGCTTTCTTGGACTCTGTGTTCTTTGAGTCTTTGCAGGTTGGCTAAATGACAATTATGAAAACTCTTTAGCCTTTTAGCAACTTTTGTAAACAGGATCAATAAATGTACCAATGTGCCAACTGTATCATTCATGCATTCAATAAACTTAGCACCCTCCCATCAAAGCCTCTTGGGAATGTGTGCAACGATAGACATCTAGAACAGTCAGATAACAAAAACAGCTAAAATAATAAGAGAGTCGATTCCAACCAAAAATAAGTTAGAAGACTACTAAGAAATAATTTATGTGTCGTAAAGTCAATTTTTAACTCAATGCTAACCTTTCCATGGTTTTCCGGATATGAAATATTAAAAAGTGATTTATTGTTCTCTCTCTTTTTTTTCTGGGACCACTCCTGGGATCAAGATGATGAAAAACTGGCTATTCGTCTGTAATAGACAGTAGGAAAATTAAAGTCCTGACCTCCAGCTCCTCAGGCAGGTCTCCAACTCACTGAGCCATCCAAGACAAAGATGTAAATAAATCAGGAAACCCAAAGGAAAAACAAAACAGTTTCAGTAGTTCTTCTTTCTTATTGATTACCCATGGAATTCTAATAGGGAAACTACTGCTAACAATTCTATAGCCACTTAGCGTGGTGGTTAAACTGCAATACTGCAGAGAAGACTCTGTTCACAGCCTGAATTCCATTCCATTACATAACTGGCTCAAGGTTGACTTAGTCTTCCATCCTTCCAAGACTGGTAAATTGAGTACCCAGCTCACTGGGGGGCCGGGGCAATGTGTCGCCTGAGGAATTACATTTTAAACCACCCAGAGGTTGCTTTAAGTTGTCTGGAGCAGTATATAAACAGAACAGTTTGCTTTAATGGTTTGATGTCTGCATGTGACTGATCATGAAGCAATCCTTAGGAAACCATCCAGTCCCAACCCCCACATTAATGATGTCACTGTATCAGCATACATTATAGCCGTGGTTGCCAGCTTTGGATAATCCAGATGTAAGATGTGCTGACAACCTTAGCTTCACAGAGGTCTGCTTACAATAAAAATAGCTGCTCCACCAACTGTGTCCACTCATAAGATTTCTATATACAGTGGTACCTCAACTTATGAATTTAATTCATTCCGAATGCATGCTCTTAAGTCAAGCTACTCTTAAGGCGGGGTACATATCTAAAAATTGAAAAAATATGTTAAAAATGAAAAAAAAGGAAAAAAATTGTAAGTCGAGCAGACCATATCTAAAATTTGTAAGGTGGCAGTTAAAATGCCAACATTTTTCCGTTCTTAAGTCGAATTGCTCTTAAGTCGAGCTGTTCTTAAGTCAGGGTACCACTGTATTGTTATTGGACATGACTGCCATGTCATCCTCCTCCTTGGAAACTTGGAGGCAAAATACTGAACGTATAAACGAAAAGGTTTGCACATTGGGATGTTACTGATCTGGTTTACGAAAGCCGCTTAAAGGCGTTTTGATAACTGTCAGTTGGCAAACCAGCAGGGACTACTAAAAGAACAGAAAGAGTTCATGAAGAGCCCGAAGTCTGGAACAGTTGTCTTTGGGGACTACAATTCCCAGAATCCTTGTACCCTACTGGTGAGAGAATTCTAGAGGTCATCAAAAAAAAGTGATTTCGCCCCCTTTTCTGGAAACATCGGAGGAAACAAACACAACTTCCTTAAACTCAGCTCTGAACTGCTTCTTTGCTGCTTCATGTTGCTTTTTATGTTATTTCCTGACCCTCTTGTGATTGTTATATGTTCCTTCTTGACCCCTACTGGGACCTTCAAGCCTTGCCATCTTGCTTCAAAACTCCGATAGGACGCCTTGACTGGAGCCAGTACTGATATGGCAAAAGATTAAAGCATCGATCTTCCGTCAGTCTAATTCAAGCTGCCCTGCCACTTCTCCGCGTGTCTCTCATTGGACGGGGAGCTAGATAATGGTCCTGTCTCTGCTGTTTCAGCCTCCCCAGGTGCCCCACAGTAGATGTTATCTAGAATAAAGATGCTCGTAAGCATGCCACGGTGGTGCTTTCCAAGAGGAGGTAGCGTAGCATGGCGCCTGAACATGTACAGGCATTTAGATATGCATTTAGACAGCATCCTCAGTAATTCTTGGTCATGTTTGTTCCATGCCTCCCCGATCATCTTCTCCTGTTTACACTTTGGCTCTGGTGTGTAGGATGAAAATATGCAAAACAAGCAAGCAAGCAAAACAATTTAACCTTGGTTCAGTTGGGGTCAGGACCAGCCCTACCATTAGGCAATGTGAAGGAATTATCTCAGGAGAGACAAATAGCTGACTTCTCGTCATTCCACTTTAGCCCTCTTTCTTCTGTCTCGGGAGACTAGGGTGGTTACTTCACATCGTTCCTTATTCTGCAACTAGTTTTGTACCGTGACAGCGTTGGCCGTGGTCACATGGTTTTGTCCCTGTTTAGTCCCTGTTTCCGTTTTCTCATAGTCATAATAATTTGTCTCGTGACAACTGTTACTTCACAGTCTTGTTCCGTGATAAATTCTGAATTTGTCTTGCTTTCTTAACTCTTTTTTAAAAATATCATAAATACATTTTTTCAATATTTCGATAGTTTCCTGTAGGGCAGGCCTGCCCAACAGGTAGACCGCGGACTACTGGTAGCCTGTGAAGGGTTCAAAAGTAGGCCGCTGGCCATCAATTTTAAAAAGTGAGGGGATAAGTTCTCCACCCCTCCCTCCCCCATCCCAAGGACCACCACTGCCTCAGCAAAGTTCTGGGTCTGCCAGCCCACTGTCTCAGCCAAGCGGGGCAGTTCAAGGGCCATGGCGCATTGAAAACTGTTCCCTCCAGAACAGATTAATTGGTTTTCAATGCATTCCTATGGGAAAGTTTTTAGTTATGAGTATGTGCTCTGAACAGATAAAATTCATAAGCAGAGGTTTTAGTGTAGTAGCCCTCAGGCAATTTGGGCCGGAAAAAGTAGACCTTGGCCTGTTCAAAGTTGAACAGCCCTGCTATAGGGAAACTAATGTCAAATGCCGCTTCAGCTGCTGACCACTAGGTGAACACTGGTTGTTGCATGACAGTTGTTATCACACAGTCCCTTATCTCGGAACAGGAACCAGGAACAAACCATGACAAGAGAATACGCCAACCCAGTGCCAGGTGCAGTGTTGTCATGCTCTGATCTCGCTCCAGGGACGTGGTCGAGACAAATTTCAGCTGTTGCGCGACAGACGTGAAGTAAGTGTTTTTTTATTGGTCTGAAGTGTAACATTTACAGAGACAAAACTGGCGTGAGGTAACCGTCCTACACTCCTATAACTAAAGCAGGACAGCAATGGGTGGTACGTACGGGAAGGATTTACTAGTGTGGAACTGAAATTCCAGTCAGCTTCCCTGATGGGAAGGGGAAAGGGAGGGGAAGGACCCATTTGCCTTTTGCTTCAGGCAGCAAATCACCTTGATCATGCCCTGGGTGAGGGATAATATATGGAGAAAGAAGCATTTGTCAGGGTCTCAATTCCTTCCTTGAACCTAAATCCTGGATTCAGCAAAATGGCTCTGAGTCCCCTGTTTAGTGGCATACTCTGTGGTCAGTGAGTTAAACTTTGGGGCCTTTCGTGCCAGCTCTTCCTTCCTACTGTATGATATTCAGGCTTTGATATATGAGTGTGCAGTGGTTAAATGCCTGTACTCCAGCTAAAACTGTGCTCACGACCTGTGGTTCAATCCCAGGTAGCCGGCTCATGGTTGACTCAGCCTTCCATCTTTCCAAGGTCGGTAAAATGAATACCTAGCTTGCTGTGTGTGTGGGGGGGGTGGCATGTGTAGTCTGCATAAATAAACTGTGAACCGCCCAGAGAGTGCTTGCAGTGCTATGGGGCGGTATATAAACAGAACCCTTTGCTTTTTAATAGCTTAAAAACCCTGGTATCTACAGTAGTTGAAAACAGAGGAGGTAGCTGGTTAGTCCAAGTCAGTAGTGAGGACACGAAGTGGCCATTGCCTTCCTCTAGAACTGTGGTCCCTACCGTAGGGTCTCCAAGTTTTCTTGGAGATCTGGGGACCCAAAGATAGGAACCATCACTTTAGGGTCATATCAGGAGTGACAATTTTTTAAAGATCGTTCAACCTTAAAGCTATTTCTGCAGCAGTGTCAGCAGTGCTGGACAGGATAGGTCTAGAAGAACTTCCAGTCTGAGAGTAGCTGCAGAGACCTTTCTTGACTGCTGGCTTCCTCCTGGCTTTTGTGGCTCTCTCCAATTTTACCTTCACTGCATTTCTGGGAAGCAGTTCCTCACTAGTCAGTTTGACAAACTGCCATGTCTTCCCTGCACCTCCGGAACCTTCAGCTGCATTTTTGGTGGACCAGAAAGGGATGTGGGAAACCCAGGGAGACCTTGAGCTTTTCACCATACTTCTTTCTCCCTTACCCCACCCCAAGCTAACTTAGACGGTTACTTCACATCCTTCCTCGTTCCGAGATGACGTTCGTTGTGTGATAACATCGTTCGCAGTCACGTGGTCTTGTCCTGGTTCTGTCCCTGTTTCGGTGTACCCAGGGGCGTGATTGATTGTATCGTGCATGCTCTTGTTTCATGATAACATCTGTACTTCCCTGCCTTAGTTTGCCCCCCTTTTTTTGGTCCGACCTTCTGTTTTTCGATTTTTCGAATCTCCATACCTTTGCCTTCCATGTGTTAAAAAGCAAAGTTCAAGATTTTATGTCTTTTTATCTCTCTGCACTGCATTGCTAATGCCATAGGGACTGTAATGGCAAATGGCACTTCACACTCCTGCCACTAGATGGAGAATGCGTTCGTTCCATGACAAGCCTTACTTCACTGGCTCTCGTCTCCAAACGAGAACCGTGACCAGCTGATTCCCGAGGCCAGGGAGAGGTAGGGCTCATCACGCTTAAATCCCAGTTCAGGGGGCATGGTCGGGATGAACTCCCGTCACCACGCAATGGACGTGCGGTAACATTTCTTCGTACCAGTACCAAGTGGGACGGCGAACAGCGATGAGAGGGACATGAAGTAAGCCCCTTACAGGATGGTTGGCTGTACTTCAACCAAACTGAACTCATGACCTGGGGTACACTCCTAGGTAGCTGGCTCAAGGTTCACTCAGTCTTCCATCCCTCCAAGATCGGTAACATGAGCACCCAGCTTGCTGGCTGAGTGTGGGGAGTCAGTGTATAGCCTGAATAATTAAGCTGTCAAGCACCCAGAGAGTCCTTTAAGCACTTCAGGGTGGTATATAAGTAGAACATTTTGCTTTGGTTTGCTATGAGGGGAAGGTGAGGAAGAGGAGCAGGAGGAATGACATTTTGACTGTCTTAAGTTAACTTAAAAAGAGAGAATGTAAATATAACCAATGCAGAAATCCAGTCCCAATTATTTAAAGTAATTCTGTAAAGTTCAATTATTCAGGCTATACAGGCTATACATTGACTCTCCCCACTCACCCAGCAAGCTGGGTGCTTATTTTACCGACCTTGAAGGGATGGAAGGCTGAGTGAACCTTAAGCCAGCTACCTAGGAGTAAACCCCAGAATTACGTTAATACCAGCATCGCAAAAAAATAATAATAATAATAATCATGTCATGAACAGCACAAGTGCTGATTTTAGGTCCATCCGGCAATCGCTTTTCCTTTCAGTTCCAGTTCCTGTGTGGTCCATGTAAATCTCTCTTAATTCTTAACCTAATTCCCCTTGCTGTTTTTGTTTTGTTTTGTTTTGTTTTTGTTTGGAAGCGGGGGAGAGATAAGAAATGTCTAATATGGCTTGCTTAGAGTTTGCAACTTTCCCAAGACAGGTTGGTTGCCATTCATGGGCTGGGATGTCATTATCAGATGCTGGCTTTCTCATTCCTAACCCCACCCACCCCCACCCACTCCCAGATTTGTGCATGTATCAAAAGGGTAAAAGCCAAGCCTGTCTCAAAGGCAACCCCCACTCCACCCCACCCCCATTCAAGCACCCCAGGCCAGGGATACTGTGGCAACTGTTTTTCCATAAAGACACGACTGTGCATTGGACAGTTGGGAAGAAGAGTCTTTGCCTGGGTGTGTGACAACTGCTGTTGAATGGGAGACAGGTGGGAATGGGATGGGGGAAGGGTGCAGGAGGAAGCGGGGAGAGGAAGTCTCCATCTTCAAGATGGCCTGTAAAGAAATTGCAGACTCACAACTCCCCATTTTATTATTAGACTCTGCCACTCCTCTCGTGACAAGGCTGCCATCACGGCCAATGGGTTCTTCAGCGTTAACGTCCACATTGTACCTCCCCATATCCATCTATCGCAGGGAAAAAGGGCCAAGGACAGAGTTATGCACCTAGGTCCAGGATTCAGAGCGCTTATTGTTTGCAGTGTTGGGATATCTATGAAGATCCTCAGTCATCCAGTTGAGTCATCATGGCTACTGGACTTCTGTTTCTTGAGAGATGGGGGGGGGAGGCGAAGTCCAGTAGCCATGACTCAACTTACAGTGTCGGTATGTTCTACCATATAATAATAAGAATATTAAAGTCCTAAGCTGTCCTATTCCCTTCTTCTGAGGTTGCCCTGGGGCTGTGTAGCTTGCCCAAGAGGGGGAACAGTGGGGGATCGAACACCCAAACTCTGGCTTTACAGCCAAATACCTAAACCACTGAGCTATCCAGACAGGTTCATCCAAGCAAATACAGTAATTTGTTAAGCCTGCCTCCACCTCTGTCTTTCTCTCTCTCTCTCTCTCTCTCTCCACAAGGCGTCTCTCATCTGTACATCTGCCAAAAAGAACACGGTCTCCTCCTTACTGGGAACAGAAGCACAGTATCTCTTAAATCTCGCTAGTGCGAGGCAGAGGTGATATTTTCATTTTAGTTGCCAACGTTTGCAAATCATGTTTTTGGGATGGAAGGAAACTCAAGTCCCCCCCCCCCAAAGTGGCACTTTAGCCACCCCTGCCATGACTTAATTCAGGCATGTCCAAACTTCAGCCCTCCAGATGTTTTGGACCACAACTCCCACAGTCCTTTGTCATTGGCAGTCTGTGCTTAGAATTCTGGGAGTTGTGGTCCAAAACATCAGGAGGGCCAACGTTTGGACATGCCTGACTTAATTCCTTGCAAACAGACCCTCCAAAACATTTTCGACACTAGCTAAATTCCAGTATTAGAACAGGAACTTGCCTGAAAGAAAGGTGGACATTGGATGCTGGGAAGATTTAGTTTGATGAAAATAGCACTATTTTGAGGGGGGTTCTAAAACAAAGGTAGGACATTTTGCTTTCTATCTAACTGTAAAAAACTTCTGCTGTGGTGCCTCTACACATCCATCCTGGTGAAGTTAAGTAGGTCCTAGGCTAGTCGGCACCAGGGTCTGTATGATATTGGGACCAGGACAAGAAGGATAAATGTTTGGACAGGAGAGAACCTGTGAACTGTGTGTGTGTCTCCCTGAGTTCTGTAATGACTAGAAGGATGGGTTAAAATGCAATTCAGAAGTGAGCAAATGAAAGGAACAAAACCTTTACAGAAGGTAGTGAACACAGGGCACAAAACATCATGGGTTGTCCCCTGAGTCCACTGGATGACATTGCCAGGGACCGCTGTTTTAGGAGAACGAGGAAAATCATCAGAGATTATTCACACCCCAGTCAGCACTTCTAAGAACATAAGAAGAGCAATGCTGGATCAGGCAAAAAGCCCATCTAGTCTAGCTTCCTGTATCTCACAGTGGCCCCACCAGATGCTTCTGAGAACACACAAGACTAGATATCTGTCTCCTGTCTTCTGGTATTTTGTGAGAGGGAGAAGAGCATCTCTCTGTCCACTTTACTCATGTAGGAGTATTAGCCAGTGGGCTGTAAGACTGTTGAAGGAGTAGTGACAACACATGATAGATTTGTGGGGCCGGCGAGTTCTGCAGCAAGCACACAGGGTGAAATGAGATTGAGTGGCTTTTTAGTGGGATAGTGTTGGGGTGGGGAGGGAGGCTCCGTCAATTTCATTGTACACAGGTTGTACACTGACAATAAAGTTTGTTATTCTTATTATTAGGTCTCCAGGTTTGGCCTTTCTCCTATACTATGTTGAGTTTAAGCCAAAAATGAATTCAGCATGACTTCCTGATGAGCAAAGAGGCATGTATGCGTAGGATTGGGTTGAGCATGTGCTTAATTTCTGTAAGAAGAGAGATGTCGGGCACCAATATCAAAACTTTCTTGGATCACCTGATCTAAGGGGGAAATATCTATCCAAGGAGATCTGCTTCTAGACCTGAAAGACCAACCTAGGTGAACTGGAGCCACAGGATATGGGTGGTAGCATTATTACACCTCCTCTGTAATATTATAGATGTGCGCACACGTGTGTGCATGCACAAACACACACACACACAAAGCTACAAGAAGACAATTTTTTAAAGCAGACAAGCCTTTTATTTTATACAAAATACATAAAAATACAAAATACAAATTACAAAAAAGACAAACATCAACAACAGTGCACCCCTTCACCAACAGGACCACTCTTCTTATTTACATTCATTATCTTCTCCTCCAGAACAAAATCGATTGTTGTGCGGAAGCCTTACCCTTATCTCTTACAAGCACATGTTCAATAAATCTACCCCATATATCATAAAAAATCTCTCTTTGTAACTCTCTTTTTTAATCTTGAAAGTACATGTCAATTTATCATTTAAAGCAATATTCCATATTTCATTGTAACAGTCATCTAAGCATAGTTTATGTTTAGATTTCCAATTGATAGCAATTATTAATCTAGCCGCAGTCAACAAATTTGTAATCAACTCTTTAGTTTTAAAATTGTAATTATTATCAACAAATATTGATAACAAAGCAATTTCAGAACTGGGCTCTATATTCATTTCTAATATGTCACTTAATACATTAAAAATACATTTCCAGAATTTTTGTATCGTTTTGCAGTTTTTAATTAGATTTGCAACATGAATGAATTGGATCCTTGCATTGGGAGAAAGGTGGAATATAAACGAAATAAACAGTGGGAAGGGTTTAATTCCACTCTGTACACTACAGCCTCAGTCTGTCCCTGGTCCTACTCACGTGGGAAATGCTTAACTTGCAACTTCATCTGTTTTGCCTTGTCCCAAGATCTGAAATGTCACTTTTGTGGACATCTATGAGAGCTGAGAACCATCATACCCTCTGAGTGACTCTGTTCCCTAATGTCTCTTTTCTACAAGATCTGCTCGGAAGCCTTGATAGGGCCATTTGGTGTCTATAGATTCTGCACTGACATTAATGTGATCTTAAACAATGCTGTTTGGTTCCAAGGTCAGCTGGGTGGGTGGAAATGTCACAGCAGCCGCAGCCTGTCCTGGTTCCCCAGGGAAATGATAACACCATCAGGCAGCTACTAACAACGTCTCATCCATCACGGGTGTCTCTCAGCTAGTTGTAAAAGAAACGGCTGACTATAGTGTAAAGGAGGGCTGCCCTCTGAATTTGTCAATGAACTCGGGAGCCCTGCCCCCCCCAACTCTCTCTCTTTTATGTCATCTACTGTATGTGCCATTCTGGTTAGGAGTACTGTAGAAGGAGATTTTGTTCTCAGTTTTTCAAAGGACTGAATCAAGGCTCACTGATTGACCATGAGGTCGACACCAAAGCTCAGAAGTCCCCAGTTCCAAGTAACCTACCGTAGTTTCCTGAAAAATGTCGCTCTTTCATTGATCCTCAGACAAATCACCATTTGAAGGGCAAAGAACACTTATTTAAATAGTCTAAATTTAAATAAAGGAAAGAGTCTAAAGAAGCTATCCTGTTATTTCCATGCCGATAGATGCCTGCAATCCTTGTTTCTGAGTCCATGTTCTGCTTCAAGTACATGTTTCCCTTTAACCCCCCCCCCAAATTTGGAGAAGTTTGGGGTTCAGGGAACTGAGTTATTAAACTCCAAAGACAGTCCCCCCAGGAGAATTACATGCTTCCCGAGTCAATTACAAATGATTTTCTCCTGGAGGGACTCACTTTGGAGCTTAATAACTCAGCCCTCTGAACCTCAACCCTCTCAAAATTTGGGGGGTTAAAGGGAAGAGTCCAAAGAAGCTACCCCCCAAATTTGTTACCTTTGGGACCCAAGGGAGACATTATGTAGAGTAATGAATAATTTCATTTCATTTCATTCCAAAGATTCTTTTTAAAAAATTGTTAGTAACAAAACGAAACAAAAGGAGAAATGAAACAAAACGAAATGCGCAATGACATTTTGATGTGGGTTTTTTTCTGTTTGTTTTTGCCTGATATACCAGCACAGACTAGCACAGCTACCTCTTCTGAAACCATTACTACGGAAAATCAGACAGGCATGGGGCTGACACTGTGGAGAAATGCAAAATCGCAGTTGGTCATGGGGTAGGCTCTCTGTGTGTATGTGTGTGTGTGTGTGAGAGAGAGAAAACCTTGCTGACCCACCCAAAGTCATGGCAAGAATCCAAGGAGTGAATAAGTTAATAGTTTAACAAGGGCCGCAGGCTTTGATGGAGAAGTATGTGAACACTGCGTGATGGGAACGGGGCGGTTGCTATGGATGCCGTCTGGAGGTCAGAGGCATCAAAGGAATGGCTGCAAAACAGGTTGGTTCTATTGGATTAATCCTATTGAGCTAAATGTTAAAGGCTACATTTGGGCAAAATGGTGGGCAAAGCAGGCAGGATGGATGGGAAGAGACGCCCAGAAGGTAGAAAATTCACTTCGTCAAACACAGGCTCCCTAGAGTTGCCCATCCTGGGAGTTCAGAAAGGTTGCATTTCCACGCACAGGATTCTGCTGTGGTTTCCCCTTTGCCCTTTGCCCTTTTCTTGTTTTTATTCCCCGGTGCTTTTCGGTAACCAGTGTCGCCTTTCCTAGGAGTTCACATATATCTCTCATAAAGCTTCACGGCCTGGATTTCTGCATGGCAGGCCACGGTTCAAGGTGATGGAGGAGAAACGTGGAAAGAAGCCCCCAAAGAGGCAGAAACTCAGTGGGGTAGAGAGCACAGACACCAGACCTGCAACTAAATGTTGCAGTGGGACTGGCTCTTGGCCAGGAACTGGAACTGGACCGATTCTGGCTCTTTACCGTGACGTCCTGGTGAAGGGCCTCCATTATCCGGCCAAGTCCATAGGCATCCATGTTTGTGCAGCACGCTTCGGTCTACATATGTGTTTTGCTGCTGTGTTCCTCAAAAGATGGCAAAGGGTTATTCCACAAACATACACACAGACATACCACAATGTTGTAGTTTTAGCATTGTTAAAAGTCCGAATTTACTTTTTGAACTACGGCTCTCTCCATCTCCCAGTTTGCAGGGCCAATGGCCATGCTAGGCAGTGGCTTCTCAGGGAGACGGATGTTCCCCAAGCTTTGAGCAGGCTACGCAGCCCTGGGGTGTGCTGGGATGAAGGCCACTCTGGGCCTTTTCACACGACCCCTAAGATCCGCTGGCCACTTAAATTTGGACCAGAGATCTTGGGGGTTCGTTGCTCTTCCTGCGTCCCCACCCCTCCGCACTCCTGGCTGTTGTCTGCGCGAGGGGAGGGAGAAAAAAAGAGAGGAAAAAATGCAGGCTCACCTCTGAAGCCGAAGCTGCCCGCCCGTCGTCGTCCTGATTCCTTCTCTTAAAGGGGCGGGAGACAAAAAAAACAAACAGAAGTGAGGAGAGCCCGGCACTCACCAGATTACATCCGGATCTGGGGATTTTCACCCTCCGAGAGCAGGTACATGAAAAGTGCGCTGGGACGCGTTTAGGTGGGCGTGGTCGCACTTAATTTCCTGCAAACTCCGGAGCTGGTGGGGAAACAATTGCAAGCTCCTGAGCTGGCAGCCATTTGCGGCGGAGTTTAGGGGTCGTGTACAAATAGCCTCTGAAACATAATGAAATAAAGGCATATATATTTGGTCTTCGTTGAGCTGTTTTCTGAGTGGTTGTCCTTTTGGGTATGTGTTATGTCCCACCATGTCAGAGCCAACCAACTTCCAAGATAAATGAGATATTTAAGGAATTCTTTCGCTAGCTGCTTCCCTATGGCTGAGCCGTCTTCTGAGTCCTAGTCTGTTTCTCTGTCCGGTACACCATACTGGTTGCAAGCATTTTGGTCATCACCTAACCTTTCTGAGGAAAAAAAAAACATTTTGCATGGTCTTGTATGGCCACTTTCTAACGCAAGCACCCAAAAGATGAAGACGGCGGCTTCTCTGAAAACTACAACTTTATATTGTAAGGTTGTTTAAGACTTGCTGGTAGTTCCATATATGGCTGAATGGCTCAGAGGTCCAGGTTCTCTAGCTGTGGAGCCAGAGTTAGGGAGTCCGACTGTGCCTCCAAGGAGAACAACCACCTGTGTGAACTTGGGCAAGCTGTGATGTCCCAGGGAACACCCTCCCCCAAGAAGAAAGGAGTGGTAAACCACCTCTGAGTTTTCTCTACCTCAAACCTCTGGAAAGGGTTGTCATAAGTCAGAACTGGCTTGGCAGCACATGATTATCATTGTTATCACTGACATTTCAAATGCTTGGGATTTGAAAGGTCCCAAAGTGCTCAATCTAGGGCTGCAAAAACATGCATGATTCTCGTTTTAAAAACAGATTATCAGCGGGAAGTGCTGCCCAAACCTGCAACCAATTTCAATACAGTGATACCTTGAATAAAGGAATTAATTCGTTCCAAATGAAATTATGTTAAGCAAATTTTCCTTTATACAAATTCCCACAGGAATGCATTGAAAATGGAGTAATCCCATTTTTATGTTGTACAGATTCTCCCCATAGGCAATTATGTTAAGCAAATTTCCCCTATCTCCGGAATTTTTATGTTGTACAAATTTTATGTTATACAAGCTGTTTGTTATACAGGGGTCCACTGTATTTTTGTGCCCATAACTTTGAGTCCATCACTTTGGGACCATCACCATCACCATCACCAACACCAACACCAACACCATCTTAGAACTCCAGCTGGAAGGAAGCCTATGGATCATCCAAGTCCAGGCCCAGGATTGGGGTGGGGGATCAAGCTCACAACCAATGGCTCCACAGTCCAGAGACCTAAACTCTGAGCTTTCCAGAGACCACCCCATTTTCCTGTTGCTTCTTCTGCTGGCCCCCTTTCCTTCCTCCTCTATTTCCTGCTCTCTAAGGACAGACACGCTGCCTAGATGCCCTAATAAGCACACCCGATCTCGCCTGATTTTGGAAGCTAAGCAGGGTCGGCCCTGGTTAGTACTTGGATGGGCAACCACCAGGGAATACCAGGTGCTGGAGGTTAGCCTGGAGTAGGAACTGACAAACCACTCCAGTATTCCTGCCAAGAAAAACGCCATGGACATGGGGTCACGAAGAGTCGGTCATGACTGTAACGGCACAACACACGCACACACAAGGACAGACACACGGAGACCTAATTCCAACTACATTTATAAAAAGAACAAAACCATGGCATGTCAGTAAAAGATAAATGTCTTTCCCCCTTTTCCCTGAGCCAAGAAGCATACCGATTGATCTTTTTTTTTTTTCATTTTCTAAGGGTAATAATGAATCTGGGCAGATCTTTCCCGGCTTTTGTCTACTGGGAAAATGAAATACCCAAATTCCAAATCCTGCCGCCCGTTAACTGAAACCCTGCAGCAGGACCTGCTGCCTAATTCTTCTTTTTAAATGGAAGCTGTGCTGAAGCACCTGAAATTTGGACAGATATAAGCAAGCATGTGTCTCCACACACCCCAGCCTTTCTTATGTTCTTATGTTCTTATGTTACTTAGGGTATTTGTACACGACCCCTAAACTCCGCTGCAAATGGCTGCCAGCTCCAGAACTTACAACTGTTTCCCCACCAGCTCTGGAGTTTGCAGGAAATTAAGTGCGTCCTTCGGTGCATCTATCTATCTATCTATCTATCTATCTATCTATCTATCTATCTATCTATCTATCTATCTATCTATCTATCTATCTATCTATCTATCTATC
>JAHTLZ010000175.1:266510-279840 GCA_023846285.1 Phrynocephalus versicolor
GGACTCAGAGGTGGGGAGTTCAATTCCCCTCTGTGCCTCCTGGGGGGGGCGCAGAGTAATACCAGCCTAGGTAGCCTTGGGAAAGCTGTGCATTCCCAGGGCGTCTCCCAAAAGAAAGGAAGGGTTAAACCACTTCTTAGTATTCTCCACCTTGGAAAAGGTCAACATAATTTGACAGCACATGACTATTTATTATGATCGAATAGCTCTTTATAAATGGTTCTAAGTTATCTGAAGTTCCTGCCATGCCACAGGAAGCTGCTCGGTTTCTCAGTTCTTCAGAGGAGGCCTTATCTTGTTCCTATCACTCTGACAGGGATCGTTTGGTAGGGACTCAACGAGAGAAGGCACCCATGGGGGTGGCTCCCAGGCTCCGGAATTCTCACCCAAGGGCAGGTTTTCTGGCCCCTTGTCCATTATTGGAAAACAAACATCCTGGGCAACTCATCAGTAGCTGAGGACCAGAGCTAATTACCATCTAGTTCCTAATTCTCTTTATAGATTTGTTTTCAAATTATTATTATTTTAAAAAAATTGAACTGGGATTCAATTTAATTTAGTTTTAATTGCAGCACTTATGTGGTGACTTCATTATAAATTTTGCCATCACCATGGTGGCACCTTTAGTTCTATGAATAAAATCCTATGGTGTCCCATATTCCAAACTTATACAGGTGAGCCAGCACTTCCCCATACAAGCAGACAAGGGAGAATATCCTTAGATCTGCAGGAACAAAAATAAAAACCTCGTAAGGAGCTAAGGAGAACTCAGCGAGCAAGGCAAAAGGAAGCCTGTGTATGCTCAGTCGCTAGGAAATGCTGGTACAGGGTGCTGGAGGCAGGGAGGGAATGGTTCCTAGCTTGGAAGTTTGAGCAGGGGAAAAACAGCATTCCTTGCTGCCACATTCTCTCCCAGCATGCCTTGCTGTGACCCATGTTGATGCAGCATAAAAAAAGGCCGTGACTAGTGCTAAGCCCGATACAGTGCAACTGCACAAGGCCGAAACATAGCTGTGTGTTTGTGTGTGTGTGTGTGCGCGTGCGTGCGTGTGTGCGTGTCGAGGTCACGTTACTGAGGGGGAAGGAGCAGCTTAAACGCTAATTTACACACTTTGTTTTTAATTGGGGGGAAACATGTTGAAGTGGCTATAGAAGGTTTCCATTGACTGACGAACAAGTTTAACTGAATACAGTAGGACCCCCGTATCCACTGATTCATTATCCACTGATTCGATTATCCACAGTTGGCAGGGGGATATTAAATAAATAATTCAGCAGCCGCAAAGCAAGCTACTGTCACAAAACAGCAGCCATAAAGCTAGCTACTGTCACAAAACAAAAGTTTTGGGGATTTTTGGTGTTCTCTCTTATCCATGGTTTTCATTATCCATGGGATGGCCTGGAACCAATCCCCAGCGAATACCGGTGTCCTACTGTAAATGAATTTTTAAACTGAAAATTTCACTTGAGACTCTGTTTTTTGAAGAGGGCTTAGGGAACTAGAACTGCCGAGCCCTACTCAAAATATGGCAAAATGGCTCCATCCCCCCCACAGTAGGAATAATGGGAATTTTTAAGCAAGGGGAAAAAAAACTAAGGGGAGAACGTGGAGCCCTAGAAATGATGAGTGGCACATACAAAACTTGACACTCGAATAGGCCTGCCCCCCACCCCGCCTACTGCAGCTGTCTGGCCAGAACTCATGGCTCTGCATCAGTCTAGTGGAACGTCCAAACTTCAGCCCTCCAGATGTTTTGGACCACAACTCCCACAGTCCTTTGCCATTGGCAATCTAACCTTAGCATTCTGGGAGTTGTGGTCCAAAAGATCAGGAGGGCCACTGCTAAAGCAAAGCAGTGTCCTGCTTATATACCGCCCCATACCACCTCAAGTAGTCTCTGGGCGGTTTAGTTTTTTTAATTACAGTATGCAGGCTCCCCAGCAAGCTGGGTACTCATTTTACCGACCACGGAAGGATGGAAGGCTGAGTGAACCTTGAGCCTACTACCTGTGATTGAACTCCAGGTCGTGAGCACAGTTTTACCTGCAGTACAGGCATTTAACCACTGTGCCACGGGGCTCCTAGATAGATAGGAAGATAGGCTGCTAGATAGGAAGAGGGGTGTTGCTTTTCTTCCGGTACCTAATTTCTCAATTCCCTCACCATCAATGTCACTCTCATCATCGGCTGCAGGGACCTCGCTTCCTTCTGCGGCCGTATCCTCATCTCCTTTGTGAGGTTCCTGGTGGACTCTCACTTCTGTGACAGGAGCAGCTGATTCTCCGTCAGCCATTCTGGCCCCTCTTGGAACCCATAACTGGGTGGCTTGCTCTTCCTGGGGTTTCCCTGGCGACGGCACAGCGGCCTCTTCCACGTCTATATGGCTGCCCTGAGCCACTGATTCTTTGCGGGAGGGAGAAGTCCCTTCCACATCTGTATCGCTATCCCCAACCTCATCAGGCACAGGGCTTTCTGGGGGCCCAGCCGTGGAATTCTCTAGAAAGCTTCCTTCACCAGGCCCAACCCCGGCAACGTGAGGGCCCTCCTTTGACCCTACATCTGGATTTTCAACCTCTTCCTCCAGATCCGTGTCGCTGTCCACAGAGAGAATGGGCAGGCCTGGCTTTTGAGATGAAGCAGCTGTATCCTTGACAACCGCTGTGTTTTCCAAAGGCTTATTCCTGACCAAGCTCTGCAACTGTCCACTGGTAGATTCATAGTTTCCCTTGAGTTGAACACTAGGATTCTCTGCCTCCACTGCAGTACCTTTATGCCCTTCACCCGAGTAACTCTTGTCCAGAAGCACAACTCCCTTAAGGGGGGTCTCTTCCACATCCGCGTCGCTGTCCTTCCCGCCCACAGGGTAGGAACTCTGCATCCCAGGAACGTCCGAATGCTCCAGTACCAAGTCAGACATTTCCTCATCTGTATCCCCTTCACCATCCTGGACCGCTGCATGGGTCTTCAGAGCATCACCTCCGCTCGCTTCTTCATCCACAACTGTATCGCTATCACTGTCCTGACCTGCCTCGTGACTCTTCCCATCTGGGCTCTTTGTCTTGAGGGAGGCATCATCCACGTCAGTGTCACTGACCCCCTTTTCAAGCTGCTTCTGGGCCTTTCCATCGGAATTACCAACGGCCTCCTCCACATCCGTGTCGCTGTCTTCCCCGAGCTGGTGACCTTGAAGAGTTGCAGCCAAAGAGTCTTCTTTGGCTGGCCGTACGTCCTTGGAGCCACCTTCTTGTTGAGGGCCAGGCTCAAAACCTCCAACAATGCTTGGCTTCTTCATTCCCTCTTCTGCATCTGTGTCCTCCTCCCCATTTTTAGCTGGCTCGTGGGTTTGGGGGACATTTGGGTCTTCTAACGTCTCTTCCCCGTCCGTATCGCTGCCCACGTCAATTGTCCTTGGGTGGTTCTTCTGATTATCTGGGTTTCCTGTCACGGGTTCATCTACATCCGTGTCACTGCCCACATCTGGGGCCTTGTTGGTTTCTGGCAGACACCTCGAGGTCGGGAGGTCTGAGGTGCCCCCGGTGTCCCCCTCATCCTCCACATCAGTATCACTGTCCAGGTGGAAGTTTTCTACCAAAGGATCCGACACTTGAGTTGTAGCCGTTCTATCTTCCAAACCTGGCTGGGTTTTTGCTGTGACCTCGGTGTCTCCAGGCTCAACGCCATGTCTCTCGTGATTCAAAGGCGTGACCCCTCCATTCTCCAAGGTGCCTGGCTCAGCTTCCTGGCTTTCAAAGCACAGGCGCACTGAAGGACAAGGCAGTTCACTGACGGAGGCGTCCTCATTTTCTTCATCGCTATGGAACACAAATAACCAAGCAGGAAGACAAACACTTGAAATAAACAACCAGATGCCCTCCATGTCAGCACCTAAGACTCTAGTCCAGTGGAAGCAACTTAAGGCTAGGGATGTGAAAGTTTGGCTTCCCAGGTGTTGCTGTCCTACAGTTTATTTATTTATTTATTTATTTATTTTAATACTTATATACTGTCCGTCTTCCGGGGGAACTCCGGGCGGTTTACAACAAGATAAAACTATGACAAAAGTAACAAACTAAGTAAAACATCAACAAAGTTCCCCTTCAGCTCCTCTGGCCAGCTTAGCTAATGATGGAGGAGGGTGGAAACTGCAGTCCAGTAACATCTGGAGGGCAACACTACCCACCTCTGTATTCAACTAATGTTCCAATGTGATGGTTCCCAATGTTGTGTCCTTCTGTGTCTGTGGACTAAAACTTCCTGAAGGCTTCATCACTAGCAGTGCTGGCCAGGATTTCTGGGAGTTGTCATCCAAGACCATTTAGGGACCCAAGGTTGGAACGACTCTGCTCTAATGAGTTCATTTAGATCAGGCATGTTCAAACTTCAGCCCTCCAGATGTTTTGGACCATAACTCCCACAGTTCTTTGCCACTGGCAATACAGGTTTGAAATTCTGGGAGTTGTGGTCCAAAACTTCAGGAGGGCTGAAGTTTGGATATGCCTGATTTAGATAATTAAAACAAACCATTTTGAAGAAAACCATTTTCCTTTTCAGAGGTATTAATTCATGTTGCGCTTGGCCCCACTTTAGAAGAACCAGTCCTTTCAAATGCACAGTTTACCATCTCTGCTTTTTAAAATGTATGCTGCAGTGATAAAAAGAGTTGCTCACCGACCAATTAGGGAGTGAAGTTTCGGTTTCTTAAAGATGGGTTTAATCCAATGCTCTGATCAGACCCCACCTGGAGTACTGTGTCCAGTTCTGTGCATCTCAATTTAAAAAGGATGTTGACAACCTCAAACAGGTTCAGAGGAGGGGCGACCAAGATGTTTAAAGGTCTGGAAGCAATGTCTTATGAGGAGCAACTTGGGGAGCTGGGGATGTTTAGCCTTACAAAAAGAGAGTTGAGAGGGGATATGATAGTCATGTTTAAATATCTGAAAGGATGTCAAATCGAAGAGGAGACTGGTTTGTTTTTCATGGCTTCAGAGACTAGGACTCAGAGCAATGGTTTCAAACAGGAAAAGAGATTCCATTACTCCAATATTTCCCGAAAGACAAATATGCCTCTATTCTTATCCACTGAGGATGTTAACTCAAAGTTCATAACCTCACTCCTCAAATTAGTTGCTAAAAAGAAAACATACCTTTCAGGCACAACAGCCACAGAAGGAGAGGAAAACATGGAGGAGGCCACCTTGAAGGGTCCTCCAGAGCCATCATGGACAGCAGGATCAGACCCTAACAAAGACCACAAGATGAAATTAAGAGGGGCTTTCCTCTTTCTTTACCAACACTACCAGCCGTTTTCAGTTTTCAGTTTTCAGCAAAGGGAAACTGATTTTTCATAAAGCACCATGTTTGAGCACCTGTACCATCTTTTTGATTGAAACCATGTCCTTTCTGGTTGGACAGGCAGGGTTGCTACTAAAAATTACTTTTCATTTCCCTGACTTTCCCTGAGCAGCATTTGTCATTTCCCCCCCGGCCACCAGTCAAATATAACCCCCAAGTTAAAAAATGAAGAGGTTGTGTTGCATTAATGCAAGGCTTGATGATATGTTCCACTCTACAACGACACAAGCGCCCCAACTGCAAAAATATTGGTCAAAGAGATTGAACGTCAGCTTCTTTCAACATTTAAGTGCATCAACATCTGTTTTGCAGTTCCACCAAAAATTAAACCAATATACGAACTTCAATTCATCCCCATCTCTAATAAGGAAACATGGCAGTGGCAGCAGAGACTCTGGGGGGAGGGAACACTCCAAGACCCCAAATCCCCCATCTAAACCTGCTTTCCTTCGCATCTTTCACTTACCATTCCTCTTCCCAGCCCCATTCATCGCATCCTCCCCTTCCTCTTCCTTATCTGAATCGTGGACGAGGACTCCTTCCGAACCCGTCCTCCTCCCTGGCGCGGGCGTCTCCTCGATGGCCAAGGCGCTGGCATCCGGCCTCGCCTGAGTGGGCGGCACTTCCATGGACTCGTCGGAGGATTCTGGGGCGCCTCCCAGGGGGAGGATGAAATACTGGCACCCCACGTCGCCAAAGAGCAACGCATCTCCGTCTTCCAGGCTGTAGCGGACCTCCGGCTTCAAGACCAGACGCTGGCGCCGGGTCCGGTTGAGGCTGCCTTTGTCGTACAAAAGGTGAGGCCCGTCCGGGGAGGGCACCTCGATCACGGCGTGGCTTTTCGAGACGGAAGGGGCCGGCAAGCAGATCTGGCAGCTTTCCAGGCGGCCAATCACATTCTCCCCAGGATAAATCCAGAAATCTAGAGATGGGAGAGAAGAAATGATCTAAACGCAGCCCACGCCCGGGACAACGGGAAGAGCCGCTTTATTCTGACGTCTCTCAGTTTCTTGTGTTGCTTTTGACTCCCTCTTGCTTTTGTTTTCCGACCTGGGTATTTTCAGTATGCTTTGAGGAGCCTCGTGGTGCAACGATTCAACTGTAGTGTTGGCAAAAGCAAAGTGTTCTGCTTACATACTGCCCCATAGCACTTCAAGCACTCTCTGGGTGGTTTATAATTTAATTTTGCAGGCTACACATTGCCCCCTCCCCCCAGCAGGCTGGGTATTCATTTTACCAACCTCGGAAGGATAGAAGGCTGAGTCAACTATGAGCCTTCTACCTGGGATTGAACCCCAGGTCGGGAGCACAGTTTTAGCTGCAGTACAGGCATTTAACCATCGCGCCAGACAAAATTCTGCTCGCAACCAAGGTTCAGTCCCAGGTAGCCGGCTCAAGGTTCACTCGGCCTTCCATCCTTCTGAGGTCGGTAAACTGAGATCTCAGCTTGCTTGGGTGTGGGCAATGTGGAATCTGCATAATGAAATTATAAACTGCCCAGAGAGTAATTTAAAAGCACTATGGAGCAGCACATAAACAGAACACATTGTTTTTGCTTTTCAACTTACTTTTTAACTGTGATGCTTGGGTTATTTATTTAACGATTGATACCCTACTTTGATTTCTCCTGTGAGTCAAAAAGGCAGAAGAGAAGTCTACCAAACCCATAAGCCCGCATTTCCTCCCACCTCCATTCCTCCTGCTTCCATGCTTATTACTCGAATAATTAATCTGACAACAGCCTCACCTGAATGGATTACATAATCCAGGGTGAATCAGAGGCTGATGCCAGTTGACATCAAGTCAAGCCTCTTGGCAGGTTCTTAAATATAAACAAGGAGTGATTATGTGTAAACAAAGGATAAACCAAAGTCATCTGGTCACTAGAGAGCTAAACGCAAATGCTCATAAAGGAAAGGCAAAGGCTTCTCCCATCAGCTCCCTCTTTCTTCTTCAAAACTGAGGGAAGTCTTTTCAAATTGTATATATTTCGATGCTATGGTCCTCATCCAGTTTTCTATGCAACATGTACATCACATGCAAAGCCTTCTTTAAACACAGAGCATAAAACAATACAAGAACATACAGAAGTCACTTTTTGAGACTCCCAGGAGCAATCCATTAGCCAGGATGTAGGCCTGGAAGACTATGGAAGCTGACATCCCAAACACCTGAATATCCCACATTCTGAAAAGAGCACAGAAAGGGGATTAAGATGCTAATGTGCAAGCCAGACACTCCCGTTCTCTGCTGAGTGCTGCTCAAGTTAGCCCCATATGCATTTGAGTGGATGTAGATGTATTGCTCCTTCAGTGGGATGTCAACTCTAATTGACCAAAGGTGGTATCTCTAAGGATGAGGCTACAGATACATATGAGCCCTTCTCTGCTGCTCATAACGTCAAAGGGGGTTCAGAACACATACAGATACAACAACAAAGGAGTAAATCCCACAGACCTTCGGGTAGTGGGTGGCACACATACATACATACATACATACATACATACATACATACATACATACATACATACATACATACATACATACATACATACATACATACATACATACATACATACATACATACATACATACAGTGGACCCTTGTATAACAATAAATGGTTTGTATAACATAAAATTTGTACAACATAAACAATTCTGGAGATAGGGGAAATTTGCTTAACACTGACAATAAGGGACCTGTTACGGGTTTGGGGTGGTCACGTTTGTATTATTTCAGGTGTACAGTGTACAAGCCAAGGCCAATGTCTCAGTCCAATTTACCTCCTAATATTGTTACAAAAACATAGTCAAGCGGGGAGAAGAGCTGTGCACATGGCTTTGAGGCCACTGGAGGAAAGGTAGGATGTAAATGTAATAAAAACAAATAATATTTGTCTGTGTTTTGGGGGTTATCTTTTCTGAATTAGTGGTTTATTTATTTTTTTCCTTTTCTTTCTCTATGCATTATTCATGTGCTGGTTTTACTGTTGTTGTACTTCTCTCTATGTAAACCGCCCAGAGTTCCCATTGGGAAAACTGGATGTGGTATACAAACAAACAAACAAATAAATAATGTGCTGTCAAGTCAGTTCTGACACAGTGACCCTTTCCAGGGGTTATCCAGGTAAAGAATAGTTAGAAGAGATTTCCCATTTCCCTTCCTCTAGGACAGTGGAGGTGAACCTTTGGCCCTCCAGATGTTTTGGACCACAACTCCCACAGTCCTTTGTCACTGGCAATCTAGGCTCGGAATTCTGGGAGTTGTGGTCCAAAACATATGGAGTGCCAAAGGTTTGCCACCACTGCTCTAATCCTTTCATTGGTGCTTGTTGGACCTTTGAAGGCCCAGGTAGCACCAATGTTGGGTGCAATCAGATGGCGCCACTGCTCTAGGGGTGACCAGGGACTGTGCAGCTTTCCCAAGGCCACACAGGCTGGCTCCTCTCCCTGGAGGCACAGAGGAGAACTAAATTCCCAACTTCTGCCTTCACAACCAGAGAGCTTTCTAAATCACTGAGCTTTCCAGCCAAATATAAATAAATAAATGTGTTGGGATTCAGTCCAATGAGAACTATTCTCAAGTGAATCAAACCTAGGGATAGAACTATATCTTTTATATGCCCTGCATACCCGGAAAATGTCCTAACAGTTTTGACTTGATGTTTGGTCAACATATACTCCATGATTACTTTACAGTTAAAATCTGCACCAATCAGACTCCTCTGCCACTAGGGAGATTTTTTTATACAATTTAGATTCCTGGATTTCACTTATAAAGGCAGAAGGGCATGTGAATGGACTGAGGCCTAGACTGAGGGCAAAAATGCCTCAATTTGCCCAAGAAGTGTTTCTACTGCTTTAACTTTATACCTTTCCAAAGATCCGTCCCTGAAGTGAACTCAATATGCTCTCCAAAAACATGAGTCTGTGGCAGCCAAAGCAACAAAGAATTTTGTGGCACAAAAAAAGTTCTGATTTGTTCTGGATTGCTGTTTTCAGTGCACGCTAAATAAAATAGCTCAATCTTTAAGATGCTCCCAAACTTAACTCTGCAGTTTTATTTTCTCTGAGAACTACTCTGAATCAAGATGCAACAAGAAGCAAGTTGACCGCAGGGACTCACTAATAAAACCCAGTCTAACTCAAATACAGTATCCTTTTCTTTGGACAGGTCTGCAAGATTCAGCAAATGAGAAACTGGTTTTAATCTGTTATATTAACTCCGCATCATTGTTATGTACTGTAAGCCTCCATTCATAATCCTGCTCAGATCTTGCAACCGTGGTTTCTTTTACTGGGTAAATCCATCTTCCATTTAACCTTCCTCTTCCCCTGATGCCTTCAACTTTTCCCAACTTTTCCCCTGCAATACCACAATCCCTTATTGAACTGCAGCTTCCTTGCAACCCCAAACATTCCGGATCCTCCCACGTCCTGCATTTGCCCATCCTGATCTAAAGGCATAAATGCAATAACCAACAAAACCGGATATGGGGGAGTTCTGAGCACTCTTTTAGGTACCGTGAAAAGGCACAAACAGGGATCCTTACCTTTCTCAGGGCCATACTTGTTGCTTAGAAGGTGCAGGCGACCCACAGGCACAGGGGACTCCCCAGAATCCCCTGAGCCATTGGAAGGATCGCCGGGATCATCTTCTCCCTCCCAGTCCAAGAGCTGCGTTTGCTCCATTCTGCAATATTCTGCAATAACAAGAGATTACAACTCTGCACGGCGGTGCAGGAAGAATCCCTCCGCCCCTATCTTAACAGATCCCAAATGCAGGTCTTACTGTCTTCACTCATCATTCCTCCAGCTACACCTCCCGTAATACTCCCAGTTTCTGACCCCTTCCCCCCGCTCTCCCCCATCCAATTTCCAGCCCTTCTTTTTCAGGGCATCCCCTTTAAACGTGAAAGGCACTCTCCACTCACAGGAGAGGGAAAGTAACTTCTTCCCGCCCTTCCTCCCACCGCAGCAGTCTAGGTCCAGGACCCTACCTACACCTGCCCCGCCCCTTTCTCCAGGAGACCATTCCCATTGGTCCTGCCTCCTGCCGTTTAAAAAAAACAAATCCCTTGCGCGATTGGTCTTTTCGTTGAACAGAAGAGGGGGAGTAAACGGCCCTGCCGGAGACCACAGAGACGAGAAACGGGCTAGAGAGTACCCACCCACCATGAGGACCATAGAGCTGCTCTTCAAGCCGGGCTGAATGGGAGAGTTCCGCCTCCTGGGTTCACGGTGGAAGCCATTTTATTCAGGGTTTGTAGGGGAGGCAATGAATGTTGCTAAAAGAGATCCAATAGATACGCCGGTTGAGGATAGTTTTCGAAAAAGCAGCCATGTTAGCTTGTTCAGGCTTTTTTTTTAAAGACATGAAAAGAGGAACAAAAACACAGCAGAAAAAAACCGTTATGGCACCTCAAAGGCTTAAGTATGGTATTTTAATATTTTAGGTTAATAAATGCATAAATAAATAAAATAAATAGCTCATATTAAAAATAAGCCTTCAAGGTGCAACGTATTTCTTGTAGTTTTATATATTTTTAAATTGTATTGTATTTTACTTATCTTGCAACTAGTAACGCAGCTGCCTCTTCTACAACTAAAAATAGTTCAGTGTGAGTTTTATATCACTGTCATTTAGCCTCACTTTGATATCTGAGGAAGTAGACTTGATATCACATTCAAAGGTAGTAGTTAAGGTTTGTCTGGTGTGTTTTAGGTAGGGTTTTTGTTTTGGTCGTGGTGGTGGTGGTGGTTTGTTTGTTTGTTGGTCTAATATCTATTAATTACTTCATTCCATACCTGCTCCACTTGTCAGATATTTGAAGCAGAAACATTTGGAATATGTGGAAGCAATGCCTCTCCATACAACTCAGGTACTACTGCTTTTGGGCAGAAGGCCAGAACCTCAGAGAACAGGAGGTCACCAAATGCAGGGTGTTTGCTATCATTTTGAAATAAGTAAAGTAGTTTGGATAAGTTTGTTTCTGCACAACAATATCCAGAGTTCCACAGCTGGCCCAGAAATTCTGGGAACTATCTTCATTTTTAAAAGAATAAGAAAACATCACTCCCAAGCTCTAGTACACAGAAACGTGTTTATTGATGAAGTCTTTATTTATTTAAATATTTTTAACCTGTTTTTGTCTTTAAAAAGAGCCAGGACACCTCCCTAGTACTTCTCATTCCAGTACGGTTATTAAGCCCAGAGTCTAGAATTACTTTCTGCATGACCCGAATGTCAACATTAAAGCTATGTTTTCATCCACAGCTAGGCTTGATTATGATCATACAATGCATAGATGTGAACCGTGCATGGGATCAGTTCTGAAGAAGATGATGATGATGATAGTTGTGTGCTATCAAGACAGTACTGACCTGCAGTGGCTCTTCTGGCCCGCGAGCACTCTGATGTGGTTTACCAGTTCTTTCTGAGGGCATCTTGAGACTAGGTATCTTGCTTAAGACCACACAGGCTACCTCTATTCACAGGAAGCACAGTGGGGGAATCAAACTCCCAACCTCTGATCCTACAGCCAGAGACCTAAACCACTGAGCTGTGATAGCACCTCTACAAATAAAAGGCTGCTGAATAGCAATTTGCTTTTGGACTGCATGAAGCATCTATACAGATTGATTTCTGATTTATTCTTGTGATGGGCATTCACAAGTTAGAGATGTTTACAATATGTAAACTTATACCGGCGTAACCACTGACTCTGCCATGATTGTTTGTTTCTCCAGTCTATGCACATTATTTTAAAAACATTGATTAGCTTTTCCATCATGTTGCTGCGGTGCCCATCATTCCTCATCATCAGCTATAACATGACTGCTGAGAGGTGGAGTCCAATAATTTTGTAGGGCACATATTCTTTTCTTCCCTTGCATAAACATGTGTTGATAGAGATTGATTAAAAAAACATAGCAGCAAACCAGGGGCAGCCCATGGAGTGAGATGCAGAATGTCTTCCCAAAATTTGGATGAAGCAGCCCCTGCCCTACTTAAGAGTAATCCTCAGGCCAAACAAGACTTCACGCTTATAGAAATGGTGCTCTCACAAGAGATCTAATGGGTCTGCTTGTCACAGCATGTGATTTTGGTTGTGTATGTGTATCTTGCATTTTTAGTGTGTTTTATATTTGTAAGTAAGAGGTGTGGCTCAGCGGGTTAGAGCGCTGAAACTGTCAGCAGCTTGGTGGTTCAAATCCCAGGTGCCTCCTGCTGTTAACCCCAACTCCTGCCAACCTAGCAGTTTGAAAGCATATCAATGCAGGTAGATAAATAGGTGCTGCTGTAAAAACCAGGAAGTTAAATAGTGTTCCGTGTATAGAAATGCGTCCGGTCATGCTGGCCACATGACCACAGACTTGCACGACACTGGCTCTATGGCTCAAAAACAAGATGAGCATAGACTAGCATGCATTTTTATTTTTGTAAGTGGAGGGTAAGCCTGCACTTAATTTGCAGATCTGATAGTGTACATCTCTGAAGAATCTTGTTGCTAGAGAGACAGCATCTTAATTGGAGGAAATACATGTTCCCCCAAATATCAAATTTAACCTATACTTTGCTACCTGTGTAATGGGGACTGGGGAGTATTAGGCACACAAAAGAACACAGCCTGTAACATGTTCATGTGATGAGGAGGAGCCAACAGCAGATCAGAACCAGTTGACAGGAATGTGATCATTTGCCATGGATATCCAGTGGTGTCTCATTGCCAATAATTGGTCTCCGAAATATTAAAACAGCAAGTACAATTTCAAGAAGTGTGAGAGAGGGGGCATAGGTGGGAAGCCAAGCTCTGTGGGTACAGTTTAAAAGGCACAAACCGAGCTAAAAACATTGGAGGAATGTCTGGCCCACAGCAACGTCTCATTACTGTGCTGTCCTCCAGCTGCCAGGACTTGCTTAGATGCCTTATTTATTTATTTATTTATTTATTTATTTATTTATTTATTTATTTA
>JAHTLZ010000175.1:279850-329520 GCA_023846285.1 Phrynocephalus versicolor
ATTTATTTATTTATTTATTTATTTATTTATTTATTTATTTATTTATTAGATTTCTACGCCACACCTCTGGCAGCATGGCCACTCCGGGAAGTTTACAACAGTACAGTGGACCCTTGTATAACAGACAGCTTGTATAACATAAAATTTGTACAACATAAAATTTTTTGGAGATAGGGGAAATTTGCTTAACATAATCGCCTATGGGGAAAATCCGTACAATATAAAAATGGGATCACTCCGTTTTCAATGCATTCCTATGGGAATTTGTATAAAGGAAAATTTGCTTAACATAATTTCATTTGGAACGAATTAATTCCTTTATACAAGGTACCACTGTATTATAATGTATACACAGCAATGTAATAACTAATTTGAGTAAGAATAAAATCAAACAAATTAAACAACATTCTACAAGACATTTTAAAACCAAAGTTAACCATTCTGAAGCTCCAGATGGGCAAACTAATTTATTATTTATTTATTTGTAGCATTTCTATACCGCGTCATCTTCCGAGTCGGAACTCTAGGCGATCAAAGATGTTACATTCACCTCCGTAGGGCTAATTTTTGAGGGAGAAGAGAAGTGGGTGTGGGTGTGGGTGTGTTGGCTTCACCTATTTTAAGTACAACCCTTCTCACCATGGTACCCACGATCAAGCACTTTCCATAAAGAAAAATCTACTCTGGGACTGGGGAAGTTTCTATCTCCTATTAAAGTGATGGTGAACCTTTTACAGACCGAGTGCCCAAACTGCAATTCAAAACCCACTAATTTTTTTGCAAAGTGCCAATACAGTAATTTAACCTGTATAAAGGTGGCTATGAAGGGGCAATGTCGGGTGCCCACAGAAAGGGCTCCGAGTGCCTCCTTTGGCACCCGTGCCATAGGTTCGCTATCACTGTCCTATGATAAAGATATTTCAGGCCTCAAGGCTGGGGAGAAATAATGTCTACCCAAGAATTTGAGCTGCTCTTGCCAGTTGCGGCACAGCTTAGGAAAGTTACGTTATTAGACCACACTATCCAGAGTCACCTAGTCAGCATGGGCACTAGTCATGCTGGCTGAAGGATTCTGGACACGGTAGTTTAACTTTTCCAAGCTCTGATTTGGACCAGACCACACTACCACAAGTAGACTAGAGGTTCTCCAACCTGGGACTCCAAATATTCTTGTAGTACAATTACCAGAGACCCTAATGGTTAGCTATGCTATTATGCCACTCTCTGGAGATTTATGAGGCTCCATTTTAAATGGAAACACAGCCAGAAAGGTTTCAAGCAATTCCATTTTAAAAACAGACCACAAATTAGCAACAAACATTCAAGCAGATTTCTGGGTGGAAAATTCACAAGAATGTGTCCTGTGCCCGGAGTTGATGGGAGAAATAGCCAAAAATGTCACTGTACAGTACTTCCAAAGTCTAACATTCAGAATGCTATTGTTTCCAAAACTACATCTTCAGGTCAACATTTAGGAAAGCCTGGACTTGATTGATTGATTTATATAACACCCAATTGGCAGCTAAGGCCATTCTTAGGTAATTGTCTTATATTACCTAAGACTAAGTCATGATAATGAGGGCTCTATCCCTCATGAGAAGGGAATGTCTTTGGGAATTCAGCAAGAATAGATTGGGGGAAGGGTTGCGGCCGCCCCCCCCCCCCCGTATCTGGAACCTGACTGTCACAGCAACCACACATCAGAACTTTTATCAAAACTTTGTACACACAAGGTTGAGAAGTTACCTTTTTGTGATCTGATTCACCACACCCTACATAGCTCAAGGAATTAACTTCCCCCAATTTTTTTCTGCCAAGAGACACAGCAGCTCCATTAATCTGAATAAGTCGGGTTTATATATTTTTAAAAAAATGAAAATTAGCTAGTCTTGCAGGTGCTTGTGATTATTTGTGATACAAACGGTTGCAAGAGACTGATACCGCTACCAGTTGACTCATTACTCCTAACAATATAGGAAGTCTTCTCCCGGGTATCCATAGATAAAAGTCCGTGGGCTGATATATGGATGAGGATACAGAAAGAAAATGCAGCAAAAAAAACCACTGCTAAAGCAAAACACAATCACAAACTGTGACTCTTGGAGGAGAACCTCAAATGAGGAAGCTACTTGATAAATAATAAATGTGTGCTGTCAGCAATTCTGACTTACAGTGACCCTTTTCAGGGTTTTCTAGGTAGACAGTACTCAGAGGTGGCTTACCCATTTTTTGACGGTGCCCCGGGACTGTGCTCCACTTTTTCTGGGGGCATCCTGGGACGGTGTGCAACTTAGTCAAAGCCACACAAGCTGGCTTTTCTAGGATGTACCGTGGGACATTCAACTTCCTGAGCTATACAGCCTGATCAACCGGGTGGGATCAAACATATTATAAGTTCCTGGAGTATAAAAGAAACAAAAAGGAGAAACATGAGCAGAGAAGAAGACACAGGGAATATTAATAAGGAAGAACAGGACATGACAGCTATGACAAAAAGATGAAGTGAGGACAGTCTGTGTTATGTAGTATAATGGAGCAGTTTGTTTCAGGTGACATTATGGGGGAAAGATTATAGACAAGGGTAGGATTTATTGTGCTTTTGTCTCTAGCACCAAGCGATCGGGGTAGCACTTAGTCTCTGAAATGTCTTGAGATGCTTTTCGACATGAGCAGCAGGTCAACCTTGACACCAATGGACCACAGGAATGAGGCCTACTTGTAGAGCTGAAGGAAAGAAATGATGAGATCCAAGCTACAGAAGAGAAAGGTGACATCAAACATTTTCAGCTGCCAGCTTTCCCAACGGCTATAGTTTGGCTGGAAGTAACTAGTGAGGATGACCCCCCACCACCACCACCCCCTGCCTGTACTAGTCCCGCTGTATTTATCTGCCATCTTGCTGGCCAAGGCTGGGAGCCAACCCCAGCCCGCCCTCCCCAGTTCATCTTCATCTGTTAATTTGATCGTAAGCATGTGGTCTGAAAAGACATAATGAGGCAGGGAAGACCAGCAAAGGGAAAGTGATGAACGCACTTCCAAACATAAGCAAAACAAGTTTGGTCAAATGAGGACGTCGGTTGTAAGCACATTTGTTTGGAATCAAGCCATGCATTGACAACACCATCCTGACTTATTATTTAGCAATTATAATCAAGAGCAGGCTGTTTGCAGTTCCTATCAAAGCTTGGAACAGAGGGCACCAGGGAGGCGGGCACTGCAGCCTCTTAGCTGTTTCTTAAAGATGATGGGATTATTATTATTATTATTATTTATTTTTACACATAGGGAACCCTCAGGAGGGCTTTATAGATTTCAACTGAGTCTGCCTCCCCCCCCCAGCCAGCCCTATCAGTAGCCACATGGAGCCATTCATCTTAGGGGGCAGGGTGAGAGTGGGGCAGAACAAGCAATCTGTGTTTGCCTGCCCAAGCCGCCCCTCTGCCCGCTCATGCACTCTAAAAGTGCAGAATGGCATTCAAATGCCATCCACTGCCACAGATTAGTTTTTTTTTTTACTACAGCTTCAAAAATGTTCTAACCAGCACAACCGATGCCCACCTGACACCTGGCTGAGGTGCGCCTCTGGTTGTTTGCCTTCTCGTCCAATCAAAGAGCAGGAGGCACCACCATACTTCTACATGAATGCCAAGTGGGTGGCAGCAGCTACCCAGTTTGGCACTCAGTTGCCACCAGGGTCCAACAAGGGCTTGCCAAGATCACGGACACTGAATCAGCCAGTGGCCCATGGGTGCCTGCAGAGTGAAGCTGCATATGGAAAGGTCTCCCTCAAATCCTGTGTCTTGTGAGATGCATTGTTTTACCGATCACACAATACTTTGTTGTCAGGTTGGCAAAGTCTCAAGAAAGCGTGGTGTGGCCTTATGGGACTTGGAAATGTCTCCTCTATGGGACTTTTCACACGACTCCTAAGATCTGCTGGCCACTTAAACTCGGACCAGAGATCTTGGGGGTTCGTTGCTCTTCCTGCGATCCCACCCCTCCGCACTTCCTTGCTCCTGTCTGCGTGAGGGAAGGGAGAAAAAAAGGGACAAAAGAATGCAGGCTCACCTCTGTCTGCTGGTCCAAGCCGCCCCGAGCCCCGTCGTCATCCTGATTCCTTCTCTTAAAGGGGCGGGGGGCAAAAACAACAACAAACAGAAGCGAGGAGAGCCCGGCACTCTAGGTTACATCCGGATCTGGGATTTTTCACCCTCCGAGAGCAGGTACCTGAAAAGTGCGCTGGGACACGCTTAGGTGGGCGTGGTCGCACTTAATTTTCTGTAAACTCCTGAGCTGGTGGGGAAACAATTTTAAGCTCCGGAGCTGGGAGCCATTTGCGGCGGAGATTAGGCATCGTGTACAAATACCCTATGTTGCCAACATCTGCCTAGATGCCCTAAGCACATCCGATCTTGCCTGATTTCAAAAGCTAAGCTGGGTCGGTCCTGGTTAGTACTTGGATGAGAGACCACCAGGGAACACCAGGTGCTGGAGGTGCCTGGAGTAGGAACTGGCAAACCACTCCAGTATTCCTGCCAAGAAAACTCCATGGACATGGGGTCATGAAGAGTCGCTCACGACTGTAATGACACAACACACACACACACACACACACACATGTTGTCAACATTAGGTAAGGTCTGCTAGTTGTGTGCTGGCAGGATCTGCTTGAGCTCAGGCAACAAAAGGTAGGATGCCCCTTCCCTGCCTCCTCCTCATAATACTGTACTAACACCCATTTGTCAAAACCATTATCCCTTCATTTGCATGGTACCCTTCCATTGTTAATTCATGCCCAAGAAGTCAACTCAACCATATCAGAAGGCGCAAAATATGCAAGATGCAAGCAAAACACATTTGGAAAACATTTTAATCACATCACACAGTATTCCTAGAACTGTAAATGAGAAAAAAAATTAACATTACAATAGACCTGACAACTATTGCATACACTATTTAATCTTACACTAAAACTGAGCATTCTATTTGCAATAAAACCTAATGACAAACATCATTTATGTATCACAGGAAGAAATGCTTTTTTTTTACCCTGAAAAGTCTTGAATCTCTCTCTTGTGGATTCATTACAGAACCCTGGATTCTAGTAAAATGAGAGAGAGCGAAAAGTAATCCTAACATTTTGCTACATTGTGCATAATTTTATCCATGTCTAAGGTTTTCTCCAGCACATGGCCCGACCTGCAAGCTACAGAAACGTTGTAACATTCCTTCATAGGGAACTTGCGCTTCCCTCTTTTATCATTCACGACTGCCTCTACCTCTTTGTCCAATGTCATTGTACAGTATCTTGCTGAGTTATCAGAAGTGTACACCGCGTTTCCAATGCGATCGCAACTGTGATATGCACAAGGGCTTGGTTTTACCCAGGCAACTCCATGGAAGCATACCTAATTTTTACTTAAATGCTGTTTCCTGGCATTCTGTAACAGTCTGGGGCATCGTTTGCAAAAAAAAAACTAGAGCCAGCTAAGAAGAGGGCAGAACCTCTATCTCACCATAATGGCACCAGTGCAATCAGGTTTAAATTCTACCCCACCCCGTCCGCCGTCACACAGCCTGGAAGTCATTTGTCAGCTGCTAACATATCTTATAATGCCTCAGTCTGGACTATCTCAGCCTGGAATATCACAGCAGAATCGATGCTTTTGAGCTGTGGTGCTGGAGGAGAGTCTTGAGAGTCCCCTGGACTGCAAGGAGATCAAACCTATCCATCCTGAAACAAATCAACCCCGAATGTTCACTAGAAGGACAGATTTTGAAGCTGAGGCTCCAGTACTTTGGCCACCTCATGAGGAGAGAGGACTCCTTGGAAAAGTCCCTGACGTTGGGAAAGATTGAAGGCAAAAGGAAAAGGGAACGGCAGAGAATGAGATGGTTGGACGGTGTCATCGATGCAACCAATATGGATTTGACCAAACTCGGGGAGGCAGTGGAAGATAGGAAGGTCTGACGAGGGGGTCAGGAAGAGTGGGACACGACTGAACGACTGAACAACAACAATATATCTTATATAGTCCTTCACACATTACAGTAGAAAGAAAAACAGGCTGTGCCTTTTGTACAGGAAAAAAAAGGCATGTGATCCTACTCTCTCCCCCACATCACCCATGCCCTCAAAGCCCGGGTGGCCTGCCTGGCTATTAGTGACCCCGAGGGATCCCTCCGGCCTCCCTTACACAGCCACGCACAGACGATCCGTGCCAGCCATACTGAGAGGCATTTAACAAGACACAAAGAGGCTCTTTTGGGGCCGAGTTCTGGGCTGCCTTCCCGCAAGAAGGCACGGTCGGGTTGCAGGAAACGCGGCATCTCGCACCCCATCCCGCGTGTAAGGTCACGTGAGCGTCCCCCCCTTCTTTGGGGCCTCGGGCCCTTCAATAGCGCTCTCGCCCCACTCCCATTTTCTCACAACAAAAGGAAAAACGGCAACTTCCCAAAGCGCGCCCCCCGCCCCGATCCCTCCACTACCACGCCCTGCTCTTAACGCGCCCCCTCCTCTTTCCACCACGTGTCTCTTTTTGCCGCCGTCCAATCCGCACGCTCCTCCCGATGCCTCTGGGCCAATCGGAGCGCGGACCGCCCGCCCGTTTATAAAAGCTTTGTCTCGCTCCCGCCAGCCTCCCTCGCCAGCCACCTCTTTTTAGAACTTTGAGCTCGTCCCGTCAACGTTCGGAGAACAGAACCTCGAGCTTCCCAACGTTCTATATACATTTAAAGAAGCAGCGGCAGCTGGTTCCGCCTGATTTTTCTTTTTTTTAAAAAAGGGAAAGTGTGGGGAAAGTGATTTAAGGGGGTGGAAAAAGCAGGCAAGATGAGGGAAATCGTGCACATTCAAGCTGGGCAATGCGGTAACCAGATCGGTGCAAAGGTGAGGATGGCATTTTTCACTCCTGCAAATGCAACGGGAGGGTTGGTGGCATTTTTTTTTTAAAAAGGAGCGGTGAATAACGTGGAAAAGGGCTCCCGGAAGCACTTGAAATATTTGCCACGGTGGCAAAAAGGGAAGGAATCAGCAAATAAGGCACATGGCTGCCTTTTGCCTTGGGGTGTGTGTGTGTTTAAGATAAGAGTAAAAGATCCTCCTTAATAATGAGGTTTTTATTTGCTGTCTTTTTAAAGCGTAGTTCATTGCCAAATATACAATAATTTTGGATTTCAAATGCGGTGCAACGCTGATTCCGTTCAATAGGGCATGGCCTGCCTCTGGCCAAAGTTATTGTCTGGATAGGAAAGAGAAGGGCGGCAGGGTTGTCTGCTCCGTGTTTTAGGTCTATCAACATCAATACCGTCTATTTACTGATGCCCAAAAGATAATTTCCTCAAAACGCTGCGTAAAATCGGGACGGGAGGGGTGGTGGTGTGAGGATGGTTTTCAAAATCTAAAATTGTCTGCCGGTGTGGTTCTAATCCGTCCTAACTTTGCAAGTAGTTTTTTTTTAGCGCCAAATCGGTGCGGCGAGGAGTTGGGATTTGAATATTTCTCTCTCTTCTCCACCCCACCACCCAGAAGGGGTGGCGCGGCGTTTTACCGTAATACTTTCCTCCTCCCAGTCAAATGTACTGTACATCTAATTTTATATTTTTTTAAACCTTATAGGGAATGAGTTTGGGCGTGGGGAGAGAGAGTAGGAAGCCGAACCGCGGAAGTGGGGGCAATGGATTTCAGATTTACAGAGTTGGCACCAAAAAGGCAGTAGTAAACCCAGCAGCAAGGTTATCGCTTCGCTCAAAGACTCCTCCTCCCCCCCCCCACCTGCCCCATTCTTCTCTCCATTTTTTTGTCTCTCTGGGGATTATCTGATGGGATGGCGGTGATATTCTCCCCCCCCCCCAAAAATCCCTCCAGTCGATCCCATCCGTCCCAAACCAGCCGCCGCCTCCGTTTTAGCGGCTTCGAGACGGAATCTTAACAATTTAGTGGGGTTTTCCGCCCACACCCGACTCCGCTGCCTGCGTGTCGCGGGGCTCCTTGCCAGCTCATAAGCGTGCCTCCATCTACTACGGGGTTACTCAGAAGAAAGTCCCCCGGCGCTCCGGGAGCGGGGTTGTTCCTATGGCCGCCGCCTGGAATTTGTGTCCCCCCGTTCCTTTTGGATAGAAATTGTTTGCCAAGGATTTTAGCAACCAGATTGCCTCTTTTAAATCGCTCCCGAAATATAAAATGGGGGAGGGACAGATTATTAGCGGACAAGATTTGTTGCCCATACACCATCGTAATTGAATAGATAAAAGAGCCTCGTGGCAACTTTGTAGCTGAGATATGCAATGCCCCCCATTGGCTTTGCTTCCCTTCTTAACTTGCTGGGGGGGGGGAGAGCTCCCCCCTCCCCACATTTCCTCTGCATGCAGCCACGCTTAGGAGATGGTAATCGAAGGTGATTATAACCAGGAACGCCGGAACGCCGAGCCCTTTTAACTGATCCAGTATAAAATAACCTTTTCGTTTGGAGCGACAAGAACAAAAAAAAAAGAGAGAGAGAGAGAGAGAGAAACAGCTCTTCGGCTGTGGATTTGGTTGCAACCCGGACCTTCAGTTTCTCCAAAAGGACTGGGTTTCTTGTGGCTTTTTAAAAGCCAAGGATGATTTAGAAAGAAATCGGAGGGGCGATTTAGCATCTCTTCACCACCACCACCCCCCTTTTCGCCGAGCCAATGTGCCATTTGTGGCGCCCGTGGCTTTGGGTTTTTTGATTGCCCGCCCACCGTCTTCCTCCCTTCTTTGTCTGCCGGAGGACAAGCGAGCACATGGCCGGGGAGGGGCCGCGCTCGCTTGCTCGCCTGGCTCGAGACATTCCTGGCGTTTCACGGATTCCCCTCTACCAGGCTTGGACAAGCTGCCCGGTTCTTCTGCCTCCTTGGCTTTGCGGCTTGTAGTGGTTGCCGCTGGCTTGAAGAAATGAGATCATCCCCTTTTTTGTGACTTGCCGAGGTTTTTTTTTTTTTTTAATCCTAGCAGCCATGATGATGACCCCGAGACGGGGCCCTTTGTGCGGGTGTGCAAGCGCGTAATGGCTGCTGGTTGGGTGGGACCCACCAGCAAAAGGGGAGGGGAAGGGGGGAAGGGCTCCTAATCAATCCCCAGCAGGATTTGCTTAGGAAAAGGAAGCCGCTGTGCCGTTATCACGGATTGGGGGGGGGGGCTTTTGAGTCCTCACCACCAGCGTTGAGACACGCTTCCATTTGCTTGCCGGCTCATCTTACGTTGGGAGCGAAACGATCCTGGCCATTTTGAACAGGACTAATAGTTTTGCTTAATAATTAACAAAAACCCTAGCAATTCTTGATTTGTGGAACTGGATTCAATCCGGATTGGATGGGTTTTGCCCCCGAGTTTCCTAGAAAGCACCTTGACTCTGGTCGCATTAGCATTCTCACGGGGAATTTTTGCCTGCCTGTATTTATAGGCTACTAGGTCCTAATCTTAAGCTGTGTTCCTTAAAGCTACAGTGGAAACAATAGAAGGCATCGTGTTCAGGGCTCACTTGCTCCCTCCCTGACAGAGAGTGGGTTGCAGGGAACACCCCCTTGCCATCAGTTTGGGGTTGAGTCTTTGATTGAAGGGTGCTTTTATGTTTTCAGATGTGACATGCTAATGAGTGAAAATGTGTAAGGGGGCTATACAGCTGAAGTGGCTGGATAACTCTGCAGTTGGACTGCAGTGCCAGGGGTGGGCGTTCCATATTGCCCTTTGCCCCCCCCCCTCGGAGAAGAAGCCAGCCTGTGTAACCTTGGGAAAGTTGCACAGCCCTAGCACACTCCCAGAAGAAAGGAAATGGGAAACTTCTTCGGAGTAGTCGAAAACCTTGGAAAAGGTTGCCGTGTCAAAACTGACTTCAGGCCACACAATTTAAGCTGAATACATGTTAGCTTAAGTAAAGAAGAACATTGCTTGAAATTAAGTAACAAATAGTGAGAGGTCTTTCCTCCAAAGTCAGAGTTAGTGTTGGACCCGTGCAGCATTTGAGGCTAAAACAGCTTTTCATTGGGCATCAGGTGTCCTGTGCTACTCTGAAGCCTGCATGCACTTCTTATGCCCATCCCTGGAATCGTTTTTTGCCCATTTTAGTCACTCATGGGATACAAGGGTAATCAGAAAGTCAGTTTGCCTTCTGCATGCTCTTGAAAATCCTCAATAGGAGTGTAATGTTTTAATATATACATATGACGTGGGCTAGCTGTATGCATGTATGTATGTGTGTGTGTGTGCACTAAACAATTGCAGTGGAATGAATAGTCTTTATAGGGGATAATGTCTAAGCAATTAGAGAAAGACTGCTAAGATGGTGGACAAAACAGCTCCCTTGTGCTTGGAATCCTAGCCAGTGAAAGCCAAACCCATGATCTGGGTAGCACAGCCCACAAGGTTATTTTTTGATCTCCTCCCTAGTGTGGGTGGGTGGGTTGTAGGGAGGAAGGGGGTGTGGATGCTTAGTGAAAATGGGGCAAAACCAAAGATACAGTATGCATTTTGACCCATGCTAATTAGACAAATGATAGGGTTGTAATTACAGATGAGGGTGCCTTAGGTTTGACATGCTGTTGTGTAGGTCTGGAATGTTTCTGACCCCAATTCCAGTAATGATCAGTTACATTGCTGTATCGTTCTGGAATAAAGAATCCTCTTTTGTACTAAGGAAAGTGGTTCCCTTGCCTGTGTCTTGTGTGGGAGGGGAATAGGGTGCTGCCCCCCCTCATCCCCTTAGAGATCCATAAAAAGTGGTCGCCTGCTCCTGCATTTATATTGTGTGAGGACCGCTCGGCTGGCTTCCTTTGTTTGTCTTATAGCGATCCACTTACCCCAGTAACCCAGTGCCTGAGATTTCCTGGCTGCCCCGCCCTAATTCACCTCTGTGTGACCTACATTGCGGTAGATGTTGTAGCAGCAGCGTGTGCAGGAGGGTGTGTCTGCAGATCTGCCTTGGCACCTGATGAATAAAGAACAAGAGTGGTTTTCTTCCCGCCCACCTCCACTACTCCAGCTGAGTAGGAGACTTCTTTCGCCCCAGATTGGTGCCAGATTTTTTTGACACAATGAGGTGCATCCCCTCCTTGCCAGCCGCCCTTCCACTCACTTCTCTCGAAATGAGAGACTTCCGAACGGATTCTACGATTCCCTAATTATAGAATGTGTTGGAAATGCCCAGGCCCAAGGTATCTTGTATTGGCACACTCTCATTTTTTGCCGATACACAGTATGCTTTTTTCCTCCCTAATCTGGTCTGCTGTTGGAGCTAGAGCAGATAGTGCCCATCCACCCTGTACACCATACAGTATTTAAAAATTTATGCCTCTGTAGTGCCTTGGGTGTGTTTGGCATCCTTTGCCAGCCCTTGGCATAGATGGTGAGACAAAAACATTTCAGTGAAAATCTTGGGGAAGGAACCAGTTGTGTAGGCACTGGACGCCACTTGATCTCAGGAACTTTGCTGGGAAGATAGGGATTCTTGGTGTTGAATTTCATAGTGAATTTCTCGGTTTAGATCAACCCGACTTGTCCACAAGGCACCAAAATAGCTTGATACTTGGGTGGTGGAGGTTGTTTTTTATATTACAGCAAATGCTTTGTCTCCAGTTTTTCTAAAACAGTGGTGCATAGTCAAAGGCGCTGGTCTACCCATTTGGTGTGACTGGGTAATTGTTATAGGGCAGGGGTAGGCAACCTGGTGCCTTCCAGATGTTTGGGAGCAGGCAACTCCTTAGAGCAGCTGTGTCCAAATTTCAGCCCTCCAGATGTTTTGGACCACAACTCCCAGAATTCCAAGCCTAGATTGCCAACGACAAAGGTCTATGGGAGTTGTGGCCCAAAACATCTGGAGGGCCAAAGTTTTGACACCACTGCCTTAGAGCCTTGTTATTTGACCATACCCTCTGGGGACTATGGGAACTGTAGTAGTCCAAACACACTGGATGTGAGTATCAGGTTCTGACTTACTCCCTGCTGCAGTTATCCTTCTAGGAAAATGGTAGGGCTGTTGAGTTTCTGGGTATTAACCACTATAGGTGAAGTTGGCCACACTGAAACAAATTGTGGCAGTCATTCCTCACACTGAATCTGCTTGAGTTGTTCTGTGCTTCCAAGCTAGCATTTGCACCTCTTTTCCCCCAAAGGAGCAAAATTTGAAAAGGATACTGTATAACAGATCCATGAATGTTTAGCATTTTAAAAAAGGCTGTAAAGGAGATACAGTAATTATATCAGCCTTACAGTACAAAGCTCCTTGTTCTGTACATCAAGCTGCCCAGCACTTTAAGATTCTATTTCTTGCCATAGTTTTGAGCAAATACTATTAATAAACCCTGAAACAATCAGGCACTTTCACTTTAAATTTTTAAAGAAAATACTCTTTGTGGTGGCTAGTGTCTCCCTGCACTCCCAGCACCAGCCACTAAGAAAACCATTTTGCTGAGGACTGGCCATCTATAACAGGACTATTGATTCTTAGGGATACAGAGGCGCTATTGGACTCAAGGGCTAAAATGAGCTCCTTCAACACCCCCCACCACCACCAAAAGGGCACATTTCTCTTGCTTGATAGATATGAGTAATGTGATAGGAAGGGACAGACCGCTCCACTTTCCAGTTGATGTAACAGAGGCCAGGGACAGGTCTAATACTGGCTGAAGTCTGGGGGGATAGCCCGATAGTAGTCAGTTCTCACAGAAACTAGAATCAGTAGATGGGGAGGGGAACCTAACAGAAGGCGAGGCATCTCAAATGAAGGTATTCAAGGTTAGTGGTTCTCAGCCTGTTGGTCCCCAGATGTTCCTGGACTGCAACTCCCAGAAACTCCTTCCAGCACAGCGAGTGGTGGAGGTTTCTGGGAGTTGCAGTCCAAGAACATCTGGGGACCCACAGGTTGAGAACCACCTCTAGCTTGTTTTTCAGTAACTGAAGTCTGGAGGGCTGAGAGGTGCAGATTCCTCTTAGGCCAAGAAATGGATCAGGTTTTGGACCAGAAACATTTCAAGCCTCCGTACATAGAGGCAAATTCTTGGTCCGTCTTGACCAATACTGTTGACACTGAGCGCTGCTCTTCTGCAGAGTTTTGGGCAAGATTATTTCCTCTTGGGAGCTACCGTATCAGGCTTTGAGCTTTGGACCTTTGGTGTGCATAGTGCGTGCTCTACCACCAAGCCAAGCCACGGTCCCCTCCAAAATAGGATCCACTGGAAGTTCATGGCTGCTTCAGAAGAAACTTGGTAGATCTTCAGAGTCCATGTGGGAACCTGTTCTTCTTCCCTGTCTGCGTCCAGCTTAAGAATGCAAACCACTTAGATTACTGCAAATTGTTGGTGTTATTATTATGACACTACATGCTAAGCAAACAGTTTCAGATAGGAGCCCTGTGGCATCTGCCACCATAGAGTTGGCAGCCTTCCCCAGCCTCATCCCTTGCAGATGTTATGGGCTACAATGTCCATCTTTCGGACCTTTTGGAGGGATGGAAGGGGTTGGCCAGGGATGTTATCCAGAGCATGGAGAATGTACAGTCAATGTTGAAAGAGGGCTGCAAGGTGGCCCCTTTCTATGGAAGGTGATTCCATGAGGGTAACTTTGACGGAGGGCCTTGTGGTCCCACCGATGTTGCTGAACTACAACACCTATCAGCCCTGGCTGGTGTAGCTAGTGGTGAGGAAGCCTGGGGGTTGCAGTCATCTGATGGCTTTTGGAAGGCTGTAACGCATAAAGGAAAGAAAATGTGTGTGTTGGGGGGGGGGCTTAAATAGCATCCCATAGTGATCAAAGTCCTCTGTAGGTGGTAGACGAGTTAATTATGCAGTATGCACATTGCCCCCACTCCATGGCAGCTAGCTGGGTGCAAAACTTCCTGACCTCAGAAGGATGGACGGCTTTGGCTGCCTTGAGTTGGCTATCCGAGCCTGTCAAGTTCTAACTTGGGTCATGAACAGAGTCTTGACTGCAGTGCTGCAGTTCAGCCATTTTACCATGAGAATCTCCCATTGCCCACTTTTGCTTTAATCTTTCCCACCTTTCCATACCAGTAGCTGCCCACATTTAATGAGACTTCTGAATTAGCCTGTGCACCTAGGTTTGTTTAGAGATGTAAAATTTCCAGAAATTTAGAAGCTCGGTTAAAAAAAAAGAAAAGCATTTTTTGGGGATTTTTTCCCTAGAAAAAAATTGGAACTTTTTGGAAAAATTGAAAAAAAATGCTAAATTAGCACTCCCCCTTTTAAAGCTTGAAAGTCATTCTGTTACTTCAGGAACATAAAATATGACTATGGGCCAATTTGACTTGGCATAAAATTATCAGAACTAGCATATTAAAATATAGTGTATTCAAACAATTATTACAAACAGAATTTACTTTTTAAATATTTATTTGTAATTGTAAGTACCAAATGGAGTAACATTCTCTTGCATTGTTTACTAGTTTATGTTGAATTTTAAAAAAATCTCTACAAAACAAGGTTTAAAAATCCAGAATTATCAATTCATAGTTCCACTCCACAATATTAAATAAAAACAAAAATAAAAACATCATTCTCAAAAATATTGAAGAGGGGGGAAATGTATAGAAGGGAGTGGACTAAGTTTCAATGATTTTTTTAAAGAAATGATTTGGAAAATACTTGGAACACCTGTTTTAAATATTTTATTCATCATGTTAAAATAAAAACATTCTACAATCATTTTTTCTTTTCTCTTTTCAATTTTTCCAATTTTTCAAGAAAAAAATGGAAAAAACAAATTTTCCTGAATTTTTCCAGTTTTTTCCCAGGCCGCCACATCTCTAGGTTTGTCAGATGGATTAAGCTGCATCTATGAATAGGTGCTTATGTAGAGAGCACAGGGGTGGTGCCAGTGGAGGATCCAGTTTCCATAATCAAAGACTATAACCACCCCTTCCCGAACAGGATGTTAATTAAAATGTGTTAAATATTAATCTCCGTAGGAGTGAGCTCAAGAATATGTGCATAGAATGCTGCTTACTAAAAGCGATTAGATCATCCCCTATGAATAAGATAACGCACTTAATGTTTATCCAGTGCTGCTCTGTGTGTGCATTATCTCTTAAATCATGGGATGCCCTGTGCGCTGGGGTTGATGCCAAAGGAGAGGGGGGGGTGCCTGAAAGATTGCAGCTTTTCCAGTGCCACCTGCTGAGTGAATGGCACAGGTGAGGTTTGAGGTGGCTAACAGCCCAGCCTCTTACTTGGGAAGGTGCTTTACGTTAATTTGCAACAACCAGCGGTTGGAACAAGTAGCATTTTTTGTTGCACACATACATGGGTCGGGAGGATCTTGGTTTGCACTCTTAGTCAAGCTTTGCACGCCCCGCTTCCGAGTGTGATGGGGCTGGGTTTTTTAGGGTGTAAATTGGGTTTGGGCAAGTCAGCCACCAAAGCCAGATTCAGGCCTGTAACCATTCTGATATTTTGCCCACTAAGGCAGTGGTTCTCAACCTGGGGGTCGGGACCCCTTTTTTGGGGGGGGGGGGGTTGAGCCACCAGTTCACAGGGTCGCCATGAGCCAGTGAAGAAAAAGGCACAAATGGCTTGGGTCTGGAGGAGGAAGGGGGTGGGAAAGAGTGAGTTACAGCTTGATAGGTTGGAGGGGATGTCCGTCAATGTGACCAGAGGCTTCGATTGGCTGAGGGTGCCTGTAGAGGGAACTTCTGTATGGCACCTGCGGCAGTGGCCTGTCAAAGGGGGGGGGGGGGGCTTGTGGCCTCTTCCAAGCAAGGCAAGGGGTCACCACCACATGAGGAACTGTATTAAAGGGAAGGTTGAGATCCACTGCACTAGGGAGACAATGAACTACACCACACATCTACCCAGGAGTAAGCCCCAGTGTGCGAGCCTTCCTGCCTACAAAGCGGGCTGGGTTGGATTTAAATCGTGCTGCAGACTTGGATTTTTTTTAAAACAATCATTGAATTTTATCCACCCTGGTACAAAGTACAGCTGTGCCTGAGCGATCCTGCCTGCAAAGCATGGCTTGTTTCCGTTCCTATGGAGTAACACATTAATTTTTATCTCTTTCAGGCTATGGTTTTCAACCTTGCCCCCCGCCCCCACCAGCAGCCGCAGCTTGTGGACTCAACCTCCCAGAAGCCTTCACCACTAGTGGTGCTGGTGAGGATTTCTGGGAGTTGTAGTCCGAGAACATTTGGGAACCCAACGGCAGGAAGCCTTGTTTACAGATCACCTGTCTTAGTTCTCCATTCCTTCTCTAAGCAGTTGTCTTGACAGAAGGTCCCTAGGAGGCCATAATAAATAGGGGGTGGCTATGTGGGAGGCTGGCTGAAGTCTCTCCAGTCACCCATTACCAGGGTGGAGAAGAATGCCAAGAATGTTCTCTCAGCATCATCCACAGCTGTGGTCAAAAGGGATTCAAGGACAGTGTGTCCCAAAAACAGAATTCTCTCCCCGCCCCCCAGCTTGAGATGAATTCCTGGGGCAGCTACCTTCCCTCTTGCTTCTCCCCCCTCCCCGTTCATCACAGGGGACAGATAAGGTCCATACCAACCCCTCGCCTGCCCAGACGGTGTCCTTTTCGACTGACGTGTCTGAAGGAAGCATGTGAACCTGAAGGGCGTGCGTGAGAAGCAGGGGTGGGCCACAAACACAGATGTGACAGACCTCATGTGGATGGTTTATTATTATAAACCGAATCCAGTGATGAGGCACATCTGAGATCTTAGAAGCATAGAATTCTATGATCTCAGATGTGCCCTTATCAGTGGACTCGGCTCTCTTCTCTAGCATGTGTGTCAGCTTCAAGACCAGTTCTTGTTTTTGCAAGATCTGAAACTTCTTGTATTTCGGAGCCCCGTGGCACACTGGTTAAACGGCTGTACTGCAGCTAAAACTGTGCTCACAACTTGGGGTTCAATCCCAGGTAGCCGCCTCATGGTTGACTCAGCCTTCCATCTTTCTGAGGTTGGTAAGATGAGTACCCAGCTTGCTGGGGGTGTGGGGGAAATGTGTAGCCTACATACTGTAATTAAACTGTAAACTACCCAGAGACTATTTGGAGGTGTACGGGGCGGTATATAAGCAGAACACTTTTGTTTTTGTCATGTGTTCTGCTACTTCTTCCACCTTGGTGCTCTCGCCACTGGCTAGGGGGGTGTCCCCTTAGAACTGCAGTCCTTCCAAAGAACTCTGGTCTCTCCCATTTCTGAACTTCTTGCTCGTCTTCTCAGAGACTCCCCTGCTGGGAGATCTGGCGAGTTGGGGCTTTCAGAAGAAGCTCTAATCCTTTGTGGGGCATTGATCTGCAGAGGCCCAGATACAAGCAGCTTAACCTCCGTCCTTGGCCATCTGTTCGACCTTTGCAGCTGAAAGCTTGTGTGTGTGTCCCTGTGCAGCAGGAGAGACCAACTGGCAACTAATTGTGTCCGAGCAGCTGGCCGAAATATGTCACAACTGGGGGCGGGAGACAACAAGCGCCTGTTGCAACTTCGGTAGGAATAAATTTCCCAGTGAGGTTAACAAGATTGTGGGCATGCAGGGACTTTTGCTGGGGCACTGAATGCACACTGGTAGGTCCAAGTACACAGTTTACTGTTTAATCTGCATTAAATCAGTTAGCAACATTGATGCCTTAGGTTAGGTCACAGTTGTGCGGGGTCTAAGAGCGGTTGAGTGGACAGGCCAGTTGTGTGAAAAGCCAACCGGGAAGGGGGGGGGGGGTTGCCAAACTATATTTGGTGGCTGCTGCCTTGGCAGTAGTGCATAAGAACTTACTAAGGTCCAGAAAGATGCTGCAACGCTCACCAAGAATTCAGATTGCATCAAGTCAGTACTTATTCTCTGAGGCTAAAAGAACTTGGATGCGGTCCTATCTCTCCCATGCTTGTAGGCATTGCATCACTGCCCCACGAATGTCAACATACTAGGCCAGTGGTGGTGAACCTTGGGCACTCCAGATGTTTTGGACCACAACTCCCACTGTCCTTTGCCATTGACAATACAGGCTTGAAATTCTGGGAGTTGTGGCCCAAAACATCTGGAATGCCAAAGTTTGGCCACCACTGTACTAAGAGGCTAAGAAAATAGTTGTTCTCTTCTGTTACTCGTTCCTCTTGACCTATGTAGGCCTTCGTGTAGTTTGCAATACTTCCTGTCCTTTGCGAGCTTTCAGAAGAAATCATTCCTTTTGGGTAAAATATTGATCAGGTAAATTTTTCCTAGGAAATCGCCAGTTTGTGTAGTGGACAGAGAGTGGCATATTAGGGCACACAGAGACCTGGCATTCAAATCCCAGCTTGGCAAAGGAAGCTTCACTCAGGGCATGAAATAGTTGAAACAACTTAAAGATCTTGAATGCACTGTTTGGGTTGCAATAAATCAGTTTGGGTTTGATGGCACAGAACAAGTTTCCTGATCCAGTTGTCCTTCATCTCCTCCCCACCTTAAAGTGGAGCAGGTTCTATTTGAAGTAGCCATATATTATCCTTTATAAGTGCATATTTATTTTTTTGCTGTCACTGTACTTGGTGGAAAGTGTGCACAGGGGAGTAAAACTAGCCCAAGGTACAAACTACCTTTTCCCTGTTTTTTTTAACCATTCAAACAGTTTTTAAAAAAATCTTTTAGGTTTTTTTTCAAAATTCAAGCAAGCAGGTGTCAGGAAATGAGACAATATTTTTGTCTTAAATTGCTAGACTGAAAATTGAGGGTCATCTTATACACAGAATAGTACCAATAGGTTATAACATGGCAAAAGACAGGAGTAAGCCAGGCAGAGAATTGTGTGGTTGCAAAACTACAATCGTGGGTTGGAGGGGGGGGGCGTCTTATAGATGGAAGATGCAGTACTTGGTTGGTAATACAGGCAGGGATAGGAGAAACATCCATATAACAACTTGCTAGCTGTATACCAGGGTCCTGGGCTCGAGTACTTTCTCTAGGAGAAGAACAGAAGTAGTGGTGGCTAGAGATGTGAAATTCCTGGAAATGTTGAAGCTATGTGAAACAAACTTTTTTAAAAAAATTGGGAAAAACAAGATTTTCTAGTCCTCCCCCAAACACACACCAAAGTTCCTGGACATTTTACATCTCTAGTGGTTGCCTAAAAGGCAGTTTGCCTAGTTTTATCAGTTTCCCGTTCAAAGGCCAGACAGAGGGAATATAGTTTGTGCCAGGGTGTTTCTCAGCTTTTGGCTTCTGAATGTTTTGGGGTTTTAGCAGGGTGAGTTGTCAGGAATACTGGTAGCTGGGGAGCTATAGGTTGAGCACCATTGTTCTGTGATACGGTCCCGTTTGGTATGAAACAACTGAGATATATACCAATGTCTGCAGGCTTGGTTAGTGATCAGGGGGCAGCCCATAACCTATCCTGGCAACAGGCTATAAATTAATCACAGGATATAACCTATATCCAAAAGCGGTAGAACCTGAGTTAGTTGACTTAGAGGCCTTCAGGGGTTTTAGACTACAACTCCCGTCATGCCTTATAATTAGCTGTTTCTAGCATTCGCAAGAGTTGTAGTCTACAATGTTTGGAAGATACCAGCTTCTTAAAGAAACTGCTATAACAATTTAATGTTTTTTAATTATTTCAATTATCAAAAGAAAATTTTTTTAAATCTATTTTTATTTTAATTGTCGAATAGATGATAGAAATAAATATCTAAGTATTGATTTAAATCAATTTGATTCAAATCAAATCCACTCTGCTGCCCTATGTACTCCCTTCAGGAAAACATGTTGTAATTGTTCTCAGAATGAAGTTTTGATTCTAAGACATTGAAGGATTCTTTTATAATTCTGCAGTTTTCATCTTGATTATGAGCTTTTAACATTTGCTCCACAACACAGATCTATCCTCCCCCCTACCTTTCGTACTTATTTAAACCTTCCATTTCTGTATCTCCCCTGCAGTTCTGGGAAGTGATCAGCGACGAGCATGGAATTGACCCCACTGGAACCTATCATGGTGATAGTGATTTACAGCTGGATCGGATCAGTGTTTACTACAATGAGGCCACTGGTAAGTTGACCTTCACCAACACAAGAAACGGGTTTGGCCCACATCTTTGCTTTTCAAAACAATATGCATTAAATCTGCATTGGAGCACCTGGTCATCATCTCCCCATTCCTACCGATGCCTAACCATCGCTTTTTTGTTGGAAGCAGTCATAGGCAGGATCAGAATTCAGAATGTGGAAGAAATGCAACTTTAAAAATGAGTGGCTTTTTTGTATTATGAGCCTTAACGATCACACCCACCCCAAGCTCAGTGCCACTTTCACCCTTGGGAGAATCAGAACTTTCTTTTGCTTGAGATGGGAGTGCTCTGATGGCAATTTTAGTGTAATGATTTTAGTGTAAGGTTTTTATTATTGTTTTAATTACTTACTAATATTTGATGTTTTAACTGTTTCAATTCTTTTGATTGTAAGCCACCCAGAGACCTTTGGGTAGTGGGCAGCATATAAGTTGAAAAATAAATAAAATAAAATGTACCATAAGTTCCTGGTACTTAAGCACCTTGCAAGCTTCAATAGGGTAGGGTAGAGTGGCCAGGTGGGTGGAGCTTAAATATAATAAATAAATAAAGTCTAGCCTCTTCTTAAAGTGCCATGCCCTCATAGAACATTGGTGATAAGTAGCACAATCTTTTTTTTAATAGAAAGGTATTCTAAATAAAAAGCTATGCCCACTGTGAACCACTGGCTCAAATTTATAATCCAGAATGTTCTTCTACGCCCCAGGCCACATTTCCCATCTATTTTTCCTTGAGGGATAACCTGCAACAGATGGTATTTGTTATTGCCTTTATTGGCAGGATGACATAAAAAAAGTTTTTTTTGGGGTGGGAGGCAAGGCTCAAAGTGGCATTTGAAGAGGTGCTGCCTTCCTCAAGTATCCTAACACATTGAATTCTGCTTTTGAAGAAATACTACATGCTTAACTAAACTAAACTCACGAGACCTAGGACCTTGCATGGCTGAAGGAAACAACAGCACAATCTAGATATCTTTCGGTTCCATTTCTGTATCAAATCCTTGCTCCTTCCTTCCTTCTAGGTGGCAAGTACGTCCCTCGTGCGATCTTGGTTGATTTGGAGCCCGGAACTATGGACTCCGTGAGGTCTGGACCCTTTGGCCAGATATTCCGACCAGACAATTTTGTATTTGGTAAGATGCGATCTCCATCCTTTGTTGCTTGTTGTCTACCATTAGTGGGGAAAGACGTCTGGGGCGGCGACCTTTAACCTGACTTTGAACCGGATGCTTTTCATAAATGGTTAAGTTATGTTGGCTATTGATATTGCTGTGGAAGGGAGAAAGGAATTAGACTAGTATTAGCAGCATTCTTTAGTTGTTCCATTCCGGTGGCTAACCTAACAGCCGTTCCACGTTATAAGGTTGTAGACACTAGAAATGGTACAGGTTTTGGACTCAGAAATCGAGAATCTAGAGCAGTGGTTCTCAACCTGTGGGTCTCCAGATGTTCCTGGACTGCAACTCCCAGAAGTCTTCATCACTAGCTGAGCTGGCCAGGATTTCTGGGAGTTGCAGTCCAGGAACATCTGAGGACCCACAAGTTGAGAACCACTGATCTAGAGTCTCTTGGCTTTCATTGGCCTATGGAGAGCTGTAAGCTAATAAATAGAATAACTTTCTCAAGCATGTACTTGGGCAAACAAACCAGTTCAAATGCTGACAAATTGGAACGAGTTCAGAGGAGGGTGACAAGGATAATCAAGGTACTGGAAACCAAGCCCTAAGACAGTGATGGCGAACCTTTTAGAGACCGAGTGCCCAAACTGCAGTTCAAAACCCACTAATTTTTTTGCAAATTGCCAATACAGTAATTTAACCTGTATACAGGTGGCTATGAAGGGGCTATGTTGGGTGCCCACAGAAAGCGCTCCGAGTGCCACCTTTGGCACCCATGTAACTCAGAGAGGGTGTGGGAACTCAAGAGGAGCTGGACCGTACTTAAGGCACCCAGTGGCTGGCCTCCCTTCTTAGGTGTATGCTTAATGGTTTCTCTCCCACCTTCTCCTGCCTCATCCAGGCCAGAGTGGAGCTGGGAACAACTGGGCCAAAGGCCACTACACAGAAGGTGCTGAGCTGGTGGATTCCGTCCTGGATGTGGTGAGGAAAGAAGCCGAGAGCTGTGATTGCCTGCAGGGTTTCCAGCTGACCCACTCTCTGGGCGGCGGCACCGGTTCAGGGATGGGAACCCTCCTCATCAGCAAGATCCGGGAAGAGTACCCCGACCGTATCATGAACACCTTCAGCGTGGTGCCGTCTCCGAAAGTCTCCGATACCGTGGTCGAGCCGTACAACGCCACCCTCTCGGTGCACCAGCTGGTGGAGAACACGGACGAGACCTACTGCATCGACAACGAGGCCCTCTATGACATCTGCTTCCGGACCCTCAAGCTGACCACTCCCACCTACGGTGACCTGAACCACCTGGTCTCGGCGACCATGAGCGGCGTCACCACCTGCCTCCGCTTCCCCGGCCAGTTGAATGCCGACCTCCGCAAGCTGGCGGTCAACATGGTCCCCTTCCCCCGCCTCCACTTCTTCATGCCCGGCTTTGCTCCCTTGACCAGCCGTGGTAGCCAACAGTATCGGGCCCTGACCGTGCCGGAGCTGACGCAGCAAGTCTTCGACGCCAAGAACATGATGGCCGCCTGCGACCCCCGCCACGGGCGTTACCTCACGGTGGCGGCTGTCTTCCGGGGCCGCATGTCCATGAAGGAGGTGGACGAGCAGATGCTCAACGTTCAGAACAAGAACAGCAGCTACTTCGTCGAGTGGATCCCCAACAACGTCAAGACGGCCGTGTGCGACATCCCTCCCCGGGGGCTCAAAATGGCCGTCACCTTCATCGGCAACAGCACGGCCATCCAAGAGCTCTTCAAGCGCATCTCCGAGCAGTTCACGGCCATGTTCCGGCGCAAGGCCTTCCTCCATTGGTACACCGGCGAGGGCATGGACGAGATGGAGTTCACGGAAGCCGAGAGCAACATGAACGACCTGGTCTCCGAATACCAGCAGTACCAGGACGCCACCGCCGAGGAAGAGGAGGATTTCGGCGAAGAGGCCGAAGAGGAAGCTTGAGGTTTCGCCTGCTCCCGTTTTTAAAAACAAAAAAACAAAAGTTAAATAAATCCGCACAAAATAAAAATTAAACAAAAATTGCATCTCCGTGTCCTACTTCTTCTCCCCACCCCCCACCCCCTTTACTTCTCAAGCTGAACCTGTCATGCTTGACTCCTAGCTTCTCTTACAGGGCAATCTGTTTCAGTGCTGGCCGAAGTTTGTCCTCCAACTTTCCTGTGTTTCTTGTCGGTGGTGGGTAGCTTACATCAGGCCACCAAGTTGGCTAGGGTGCCTCTCGATGTCAGCTCAGCGAGATCACTGAAAGGGAGAGGTGCCATGTCAGGAGCAGGAAAACGAAGGCCCAGATGCTCTTGGACTTCCACTCCCATCAGTCATAGCCAGGGAGTCGGTGGGGAAGCGTGATGGGACTTGTAGTTTAGCAACATCTGGAAGGCCACTCATTCCGTACTCTTGTTATTTTATTTTATATTCCAGAGGTTTTATTGGTTTCTTTTAAAGTAGGGAAAAAGAGAAAAGGGGAATGAGAAGAGGGCGGGGAAGGGAAGGGAAAGGGGGGGGGAATAAATACATTACAGTTCAAAAACAAAGACTAGATACCATTGAATACAGCTAATGCTATACTGTATATCATTAAATATAACTAGCTGAACAATTTTCAAGTGCAGCTTCCACACCTTGCTATCTTCTTGCAGAGAGTTCTTCGTAGTCTCCTTTCAAATAACGGGCAAGTTTATCAATTTCCATACAGTCTCTTATCTTGCCACAGATTTTCCTCTGCCAGGATTTCAGCTTGCTTCCAAAACTGTGCATACAGGATCCTAGCTGCGACAATTGTTACAACATATTACAATATTACAACATATTTTAATTTACCAAATTTATCCAGCACGATGGGTGGAAGTTTATTTTCTTATCCTGGCCTTCAACACTACTCTTTATTGAGTAAGAGTATTTGTACACGACCCCTAAACTCTGCCACAAATGGCTCCCAGCTCCGGAGCTTAAAATTGTTTCCCCACCAGCTCCGGAGTTTACAGATAATTAAGTGCGACCATGACCATCTAAGCGCGTCCCAGCGCACTTTTCAGGTACCTGCTCTCCGGAGGTGAAAATTCCTGATGCGGATATAACGTAGTGACTGCCGGGCTCTCCTTGCTTCTGTTTGTTCTTTTTTTGCCCCCCGCCCCTTTAAGAGATCTGAATGCAGTGCCGGGACGGCAGAACGGAGGTGAGCGGCATTCTTTTCTTCCTTTTTTTCTCCCTCCCCTCACGCAGCCAGCAGCCAGGAGTGCGGAGGGGGTGGGAACGCAGGAACAGCAACAAACCCCTAAGATCTCTGGTCCGAATTTAAGTGGCCAGCGGATCTTAGGGGTCGTGTGAAAAGGCTCTAAGATGATGAAAGGAAACAAGGTGAATGCCCTTGATCATGAAGGCATGTGAGAAAAGCTAGAAAGATGGCACAAGCTAGACTTGCGGTTTTAGGGCTGGTATGGTCCAACACACGGCAGGTGCCAGATTGGAAAATGCTACTTTTTAGACCCCCATAATCTACATGTATACAAATGCCTTGCAAAAAGTTTCATGCTCGTGAAATGTCTGCTTAATTCTTAAAACTGGCCATGGGAGCTAGAAGACATTTGAAATCAAGTGAGATTAATGACCTCGCTGTCAGATGGGCGGTATAAAAATCCAATAAATAAATAATGTGGGAGAAGGCCAGCCAGATGGGACAAGCAAAACCAACATTCAAAGGGAGCCCACAGGGTCAGGTGTCTGCGCCGGATTGAGTACTTTCAAGTCTACAGTAGGAGTATGGTAGGTATATTCGTGTTCCTCTCTTCATTTTCTTCTAAGGCTCTGTCCCTCTGGATACCTGTGCTCTCTTCTCAGCTCTAAAGACACAGAAATGGAGTTGCATGAAGGCCCTAGGCCAGGCAGTGGTGGCGAACCTTCGGCCCTCCAGATGTTTTAGACCACAACTCCCACTGTCACTGGCAGTACAGGCTTGGAATTCTGGGAGTTGTGGTCCAAAATGGAGTGCTGAAGGTTTGCCACCACTGCCCTAGGGTCACTTCCCTAGTTCTGATTTTCTCCAAACACAACAAAAACCCTGACTGAAGCCTTTTTAAACTTGTGTGCCGCCATCTTCAAAAGCTTTGAAGTAAATAACATGGATATTTTTCCTCCGTGCCATTTTCATTTGCTCACTCCCAGTTCTATGCAGTGTTGGACCACGACAGCTACTCAAAATGTATTGACGTTGGTTATGTTCTGGTTCAAGAGGTCCAAGCTTGTCTGCTATAGGGCATACTCTGGATGTGTTAGGCTTGCAAGCCCATAATCTCCAACCATCATGCACAAGAGGAGAGTGGGAATTGTAGTTTGACAGGTCTAAGGGATTTGAGCTGATGTGTGTCTTCTGAGGGAGTTGAAAAACCAAAGCAATCCTCCGCTCAACGAATCCACAGTTCTCAGTCTCTCAAGTAATGAAAGCTGGTGCCAGTAATGCAAGTCCATATTAGAATAATTTAAGGCTCGGTGTGTAACAAAGTTTCAAAGAGTTGGCTATTTTTAGAAGTGTCTCAAAAACAAAAAAGGTAAAAACTTACTGCGGGTATTCCTAAGTGAGGGCGATCTATTGAGATGGGTATAAAAATGGGTATAATTTTTTTTTTTAATTTTAAATTTAAATTTAAATAAAAATGTTACTAGTGAGGAAGAGTCGAGGACAGAATTTTTAATAGTGAATTGCACTTCATACCCAATTTAAAACGACTAAAACAAGTGCTCTATTACTGTCTTGCTCTGATGCAGGTGTAAACCAAGCATCAGTATGGAGTAGTAGCCTGTATGAAATGCCAGTGGTAGATGCCTGTTTTGTATGAGGGGACCAAAATAGTTGTTTAGCTGAGGAGAAAAAGATAAGGTGTTTTCGCTGCTCTCCTGCCTTTCAAAGTCACCTGTTTTTTACCTCAGGCAGGTTCCCACCACTACTCATTTTCCCCATAAATTTTATATATTTTTTAAAATACCCCTGCTTTCTCATATTGAAAAGATGTTATATGAAAGGGTGTTGTATGTTCTGTTGGAATGTTATCGGTATCTCATTGCAGAATGCGGACTCAAAAATGCAGTGTCAGAAAAATCAGCTTTTTGTAGCTCCTGCTATGGTGATTGAAGAAAAACCCTGAGCTGTCTCATGGGATGAAGGATTAAGTTACAGTAAGACGCCTGTTTCCACTGATTCAGTTATCCACAGTTGACAGAGGAAAAATGCATAATTCAGAAGCTGCAAAGCAAGCTAGTGTCACAAATGGCAGCTGTAAATTAAGCTACTGTCGTAAAACAGCAGCTGTAAAGCAAGCTACTGTCGCAAAACAGGAGTTTTGGGTATTTTGGACATTCTAATCCACAGTTTTCATTATCCACAGGAAGGCCTGGAACCAATCCTCAGCAGATACTGGGGTCCTACTGTACACTACATTTATCCCATTTCATTGTCAATGCTGCAGTGGATGGGTGGGTGCCTGCATATGCAAGAGACAACCTGCAAAACAGATTACAGCCCTCATTGGCTTGCCCTTAACAGAGCTGCATAAGCCAGGGTGGCAGCATTTTGGCTGTCATTAAATGTGGATAAAATCATGAAAAAAGCGGGTTGGTGGAACTTGAGAAGGAGGTGGTGGTTGCAGTTCTGAGGCAGAAGCTTGAGGGTGGCCATCATTTGGCAGAGTGAGGCAATGGCCTCAGGTGGCAAATTCTGAGGTGCTGCAGCCATGTTCTCCCAGCTGGTCCCATCTGTGGAAGAAGAGTGGTGGGTATCCTGCAACCTACCTGTTACTTCAGTTGTGGTGGAAGGGAAGGTAAAGGTACCCCCCACATATGCGTGCCCGTCGTGTCCAACTCTAGGGGGCAGTGCTCATCTCCATTTGCAAGCCAAAGAGCCAGTGTTGTGCAAGTCTGTGGCCATGTGGCTGGCGTGGCTGAACATATTACTGTGTATGGAACACTTTTTACCTTCCCAATTTTTTTTACTTGCACTTGCATGCTTTCGAACAGCTAGGTTGGCAGGAGCTGGGGCTAACAATGGGGCTCATTCCACTGCATGGCACAGGAATAGGCAAGGAGTGCCATTTCTTGACATTCCTTTAAAGAGGAAGCAAAAGGAACTGGATCAGTGTGACATATACCCAAGGAAACAGTTGTTGGATGTGGCTGCCAACGTTTGTCTGCTGCATCCCCCCCCCCCATTTTCTCCACAGCAATCCATGAGGTAAATGAAATGGCTACTTGGCCATTATGGCATCGTTGTTGCTTTTTGAGTTTCATTTCTGTGAGGAATTGGACAGTGAGGTTTTGGTAGAATTTGTAATTTTGTCTTCTGAATTCCATCAAGTAGACCTGATGGAAGCATCAGCAGCAAAAGTGAGAGCTGAGGTGTGAAGGAGTAAAGATGGTGTGTAGAGGTTTTTGTGTGTCAAAATTCTGTTATCAACAGTTTCATTTCTCACCCTGGCAGATGTATTGGACTGGCAAGGAAAAAAAGAGAGTGAGTGGAATACGATAGGAAGAAAATCCAAAAGGACCTTGACATATTAGAGTGCTGGGCCAAAGCTAATAGAATGGGTTTCAACGGAGGGGAATATAGGGTGGTGCATCCAAGTAAAAAAGAATGAATTGCCCAGATATAGGATGGCTGGAAAATAGTACCTGTGAAAGGCATCTGGGAGTCTTGGTGGGCCACAAATTGAATATGAGTCAGCAGTTTGACGTGGCAGCCAGGAAAGCCAATGTGATTCTTGGTTGCATCAACAGAACCATAGTGTCTAGATCCAGGAATCACTCTATACTGCTCTGGTCACACCCCACCTGGAGTACTTTGTCCAGTTCTGTGCATCTCAAATTAAAAAGGATGTTTATAACCTTGAATGGGTCCAGAAGAGGGCAACTAAAATGGCAGAAGGTCTGGAAGAAAAGTCCTACAAGGAGTGGCTTAGGGAGCTGGAAATGTTTAGCCTTACAAAAAAAAAAAAGCCTGAGAAGGGATACGATAGCTATGTTTAAATATTTGAAAGGATGTCACATTGAAGAGGGGACTGGTTAGTTTTCCATGGCTTCAGAAACTAGGACACGGGGTAGTGGTTTCAAACTACAGGAAAAGAGATTCCATTTAAATATCAGAAAGAACTTCATGACAGAGCTGTTTGGCAGTGGAATATGCTGCCACGGAAGGTGGTGGAGCCTCCTTTGGAGGTTTTTAAGCAGAAGCTGGATGGCTATCTATCGGGAGCACTGTGATGGGGGGGGGGTGTTTCCTGCATGTCAGGGGGTTGGACTGGATGGCCCTTGAGGTCTCTTCCAACTCTATGATTCTATGAATAGCAATAGAACAGGAGTTCCCAACCTTAGGTGCCCATAGGTTTTGGGGCTACAACTCCCAGAAATCCTGTCCATCCCAACAGGCGCTCGTGAAGTGGGCAACTCTGCCTTTGCCCGATTTAGTATTAACTACTCCTTCAGAGGGTGGTGGAATCCTGACCCTCCAGTAAAAAAAAAAAAAATTAAAATAGAAGTACTGTACAGTACTGTACTTGGGAAGCACCGTGGCAGTGAGTCTCTTGCATCAGCCAATGGTCCTTTATATCCTTCCCTGCTCTGTCACTATAAAGCAATGCTCCTCCATCAGCATCAACTCAGTTAATCCCACTGGTATTTAGGCTCCTTTCCTTGCTTTTCCGTACTTGCTACCCTCTTCCTGTCCTGCTGGGAGCCTTCCAAGCCATATTGCTATCTGAGGCAGAAAACTGCCTGCTGGAGGCAAATTTTTCTGCTCTTAATTTGGGGTGCCACTGTCCTCTGTTTTCAATGCATTCCTATGGGAAATTTGTACAAAGGGAAATTTGCTTAACAGAATTTCATTGGGAATGAATTAATTCCTTTATACAAGGTACGACTTGTATAGAGATTATGCTTGGGGTAACGCCCTTGTGGACTGTGACCTCAGTAAGGCATGACAGAGAAACCCAGCAGCAATAATGAAGTCTGCTGCTCACTAAATATCAAGGTCAAGATCATCCATGTTTATGTTGGAGGGGTTGATATGAACGCTGGTCAGCAAAGAAAGATGATTGGGGGGGGGGAATAAATTAAATGGGACAGTGAATGAATGATTTACAGATACCACAGCCTGCCATGGATTAGAGGCTAAATTGAGGCAAATCGAAGCTGCCTTAAACACAACTTGGTACTGGAATACAAATATAATAAATAGGCGGGATGAGCAGGAAATATAATAAAAAATAGTGTTTCTTGTATATCGGAAAAGCCTCGCTGGAAAAACAGGAGGAGGCTAGGAGAGACGGGAGGCAGTAGGGAAAGAGGAAGACCAGCCGTGCATGAGAAGGATTAGCTCCACAAAGGAACCCACAGCACACAACAGGAGTGCTCTTTTGCAGCCCCTTCGTTCACAGGATCGGTGTAAGTCGAAAGCGATTCTGGCAGCCACACAAGGTATCCACACACTGTCTCTCTCTCTCTTTCTCTGTTTCTCTCTGTGCACAAAACAGGAAACAGCTCTGGCCCACAAAAGGCGGGAAACGGCGGAGAACTGCCAAGCGTGGGCGGCAATGGGGAGAGGAGAAGAGGCCGCCTCTTCCTGTCACTTGAGGAATTTAATTCTCACAGTTTACGATAACATCGGCTGGCGGGAGCCATAAAACCATAAATTATACAGCTCTAACTCAACATTTAATGATTCTCACCATTTCTACTAACTAACCGTCCCTCCTCTTCTCCACCCTCCTCCTCCCTCCCCTCAACTATACACCCCCACCTCTATTTGCTACAGCCTATCATATCACCTACAGCCCATGAATATCTGCTATGAAATGTATATCTCAGCTCATATTATATCTTACACTTCATTCTGCTGCTATATATGTCTGAAGAAGTTCACATGTGAACGAAACGTTACATTAAAATATGAAAGTTAGTCTTTAAGAGTTCCGTCCGGAAGATGGGCGGTATAGAAATACAATAAATAAATAAATGTTTGTGTCTTTTATTTTGTTTTGTTTTGTTTTTCTTTGAATTTTGCCTGAAATTCTTGAAAAGACTAACACGGCTACCCTCTTTGAAATTTCTTGATGATGAGAGTTGTTTGGTAGAAGTGTGAGCAGGATCAGTCCAAACTCTGAGAGGGGGCGGCTGTGGGGAGCAGCAGCAGCAGCAGCTGGAGGTTTATTTATTTCCTCCTTTCTGTAAGAAGAAATCTTCTTTGCAGGCGAGAAGTCATAAGAACATAAGAAGAGCCATGCTGGATCAGGCCAAAGGCCCATCTAGTCCAGCTTGCTGTATCTCCCAGTGGCCCCACCAGATGCATCTGGGAATGCACGAGACTAGATATGTGTCTCCTGATACCACTCCCCTGCATTTGGTCCTTGAAGTACCCCGGTTTTAAGCCTGGAGAGTACACATCTCGCCAATCCCCCTTTGAAGGCATCCAGACTAAATGCCATCACATCCTGTGGCAGAGAGTTCCACAGACTAACAATGCGCTGTCAAAGCAGAACACTTTGCTTTCACATCCCATTGTTTTGAAGAGAAATGGGTGTGAAGTGCATTGAACGTGAAGAGTGAAGTGCATTGAATGTGCAGAATTCTTGGTGTTGATTCTGTGTTAATCCCAGTGAAAGACTGCCTGGTGCCACCCTTGCCGCTATCCCATTTTGCTGCATCGAGCCCAGTTCCTGAAATAAGCATGACAGGCCGCAATCCAACAGGTACAGCTCCACCCAATAAGTGCTGCTATGCACAGTAAAGCCAACTGATGGATCCCCTACCACTGCTCCTATCCAGTAGCCTGTGAAAGGACAAGAGCACTGAAGGAAACGGTGGGAAATCCGTTTCCAGGATGGTGAGGTGGGAGGGCCTGGGGTTGTGTGCCAGGCGTGCCCTCTTGCTCTTTGCATGCTAGGCAGATAGTTCCACTGTGGTGATAGGGGATCCAAGGGGTGGGTTTACTCTATAGTAATTGGATGGAGCTGTACCTGTTAGATTGCTGCCCGTCATACTTGTTTCAGGAACTGGACTCGATGCAGCAAAATCGGATAGTGGCGAGGGTGGCACCAGGCACATTCCTTCACTGGGATTAACACACAGCGTTAAACATTCTGAATTGTCTCTGCACGTTCAATGCACTTCACACCCATTTCTCTTACAAGCAATGGGATACAAAAGCAAAGCGTTCTGCTGATATAACACTCCATAGCACTTAAAGCACTCTCGGGGTGGTTTACATTTTATTTAAGCAGGCTACACATTGCCCCCCTCAGTGAGGTGGGTACTCATTTTACAGAGCTCAGAAGGATGCAAGGCTGAGTGAGCCTTGAGCTGGCTACCTGGGACTGAACCCCCAGGTTGGCATCTGGCCTGGATGCCTTCAAAGGGGGTTTGGACAAATTCCTGGAGGAAAAGTCCATCACAGGTTACAAACCATGATGGAGAGGTGTAATCTCCAGGCTTAAAACCAGGGTACTTCAAGGGCCAGATGCAGGGGAGTGGTATCAGGAGACAGATATCTAGTCTCCTGCGTTCCCATACGCATCTGGTGGGGCCACTGTGAGATACAGGAAACTGGACTAGATGGGCCTTTGGCCTGATCCAGCATGGCTCTTCTAATGTTCTTACGTTCAATTTAACCACAGTGCCAGTAGCCTCTTACAAAAACTGGGAAGAAACAGAACCGCCGAACCCGCATTCTCCTCCTCTCGTCCATGCTCATGACAATGATGGGTTACAGCCGGCACCTTGACAGCCAGCCAGGCAGGCAGCATTAGCCTCAAGAGAAGTGGAATAGGAAGCCATTTTGTGGCTTCTCTTATGAAATAATTGTGGCTTAGAAGGCCTTGTCAATCTGCAGTGCCCAGTCACTAAGAGATCTGTCAGTCTCTCCTTTCTGCATATCTTTTTTAAAAAGATTGATTTAAACGCCTGCGCTCCTCCTTAGCCCTCTCCTGAGAACATATGAGAAAAATTAGAAGCGCTGGTGCCCTGCCAAAAGTAGAAGCTGAGGCAGCTCCCATGTCCATTATTGTGGGCGAGAGGGCAGGGGAGGCATAGCAATTAATGGGATAAAACTGGGCAGTCTCCCCCCCCCCACACACACACTATTCATTCACATTTATTTTCTGGCTCCCTGTCCCCACATCACTTCCCGAGAGGATGAGGAGACGAGGAATTCAGAGGGAAGGGACCCACACACGTTGTGCTGCCCATTCGCTTTGGGTCAAGAGGCACGCGGGGTGACTTGGCTGGCAGCCTGAGGTGGGGCAATGCCCTCGTTTGCCCAGCCTCCAAGATGCCCCCTTTCCGCCCAGAGCTGTGGTGGTGACTCATGCCTGGCGGGAGGACCCAGGCAAGAAACCTCTTTGCTGGCTGCTCGCCTTTTTCCGATGATGCCACCTCCGTCACGTTCCACCCATCGGGGCTGCGGTGAGGCTGCCTGCTCGTTCCAGCTGGCAACGAAGCCACTGAATGGTCGTCCTCCAGAGGCACAGGGCTCGGGCTAGACTCGCACGTCACCCGTCCTCACAGCACCCTTTCTGGGTAGAGGTTGAAGCAATGGTTGTTCTCCCCACAAGCTGCTGGGGAGGCAGGAAAACAGTCGGCAACAGGAAGGAATTGTTTAATTCAAAGACTATAGAGGCTTGCTTTTGTGTGTGTGTGTGTGTGTGTGTGTGTTTTATGTTGTTACAGTTGTGACCAACTCTTCGTGACTCCATGTCCATGGAGTTTTCTTGGCAGGAATACCGGAGTGGCTTGCCAGTTCCTACTCCAGGCGCCTACAGCACCTGTACAAAAGTGGAACAGGCGATACCTTTAGGCTACTATAAAAATAACAAAACATTGCTAATATTTCGAGGGCAAGCCCTCTTCCTCAAGAGCAGTACCAATAGGTGACAACATGGCAAAAGATGGATTTGCCAGGCATTATTTCTTAGGTGTTAAGTCCACAGCACCTGGTATTCCCTGGTGGTCTCCCATCCAAGTACTAACCAGGGCAGACCCTGCTTAGCTTCCGAAATCAGGAGAGATCCAATACGCTTAGGGCACCTAGGCAGCTAGAGGCCTGCTTAGAAGCCCCCCTTTTCCCAGCTATCCTCTCCATAGGGGTTCCAGGGTGACAAGAAAGAGTGCTTTTTAATGCAATTGGAAAATCTTGGAATGCAAATCTTCTTAGAGCTGGGGGGGGGGGAATCTATGGATCATCTTCCAGCTCCTGCCAAGACACCGCAGGGAATCAAGACTCCCTCAACCCCTTGACTCCGCAGCCAAATGCCTAACCACTGAGCTACCTAGCAGTTGTTGCAGGGGTTTGGGGAGGGGAAAGGGGAATTGAAGCCAAGTAAAAAACAAAGCACCTCACCAGCGACACACTGGAATATCTACTGTATGATTTTGTTGAAACCAGGAATTAATAAGAACCAACAGATTCAAGTGAACCAAAGTGAAGCCATGTTGATTCCCCTGCATGCCTTGTATCTGTACCTTGTTGTGCTGTGTAAGCTCTCTGAAACTGTTTCAGCTTTACTGGAATGTGTGCCTTGTCAAGAGAGAAAGAGCCTTATGTTATATGTTCAAGGACATCAGTGGCGTGTGTGTGCAGGGAGAATGGGATAGGACAGTGTTGCGAACCTATGGCACGGGTGCCAAAGGTGGCACTTGCGAGCCCTTTCTGTGGCCACCCGACATCAGCCCTTCACAACCGCCTGTGTTCAGGTTAAATTGCTGTATTGGCACTTTGCGAAAAAATTCTGAGCTTTGAACAGCAGTTTGGGCACTCGGTCTCTAAAAGGTTCGCCATCACTGGGATAGGATATCTCTAACAAAGAGTTACAGTTTGCCTAAAGAATAGTGTTGATTGGGGAGGGGCATCACATGTTTTCTGTACTTAAACGTGTACCCTCCCTCTGTTAGTTGCGATTTTTTCCCCCTTCTGCTTCAGGGGGAAAGGTTGCCCACCGCTTCCTTTATCCAGCTGAATAAACGAATGGTGATTTGGATCTCTGCTTGTCTCAGAAGTTTTTGGCTAAGTTATTCTGATACTGTACAAGAAAAGTTTGGGATTAGCCTGAACTCAACAATTTGTTCCCCAAAAACTGCTTTCTTTATTGCCGAATAAGAAGGCAGACTTGTCAAGTTCTGTTGTTGTTGTTGTTGTTGTTGTTGCTGTACACTGCCCTGTCGTCTGTCTTATGGCAAGCCTATGCATGAGTGACCTGCTGAATGTCTTGTCCTTAATCATTTTGCTTTGCTCTTGTAGATGTAAGCCCGTGGTTTCCTTTAGGGAGTCAATCCATCAGGCATTGGGTTTTCCCCCTTTTTTTACTTGCTGCCATCTACCTTTCTCAGCATTTTTGTCTTTTCCTAAAAATCTTGTCTTCTCATCCTATCCCCAAAGCCCAACAGCCTCAGTTCATAATCTTTGCCTGCAGAGAAATTCACCCCTTGTTTAATCTAAGATCTACTTGTTCAGCTTTCTGGCAACCCAGGTATCCACAAATCTCTCCTTTAGCACCATATTTCAAACAAGATTTTATTTGCCCCTGCCATTCCTCCCTCTGCCTTTGTGAACTGTGCAATATTCATACATGGGTCTAAAATAGAATAGATTATCTTGGCCTTGGTCTCTAGTGACACATCTAGTGGCACGTGAACTTTTCTGGCTATAGTATCCATTTAGATCAGGGGTTCTCAAAGTATTCAAACAGTGGGACGGTCCACCACACCCCAGACACCACTGGGGGCCGGACCCGAGTCCAAAAAAAGGGGCCAACATGGAAAAAAGGGAGGAGGGAGTGGGGGACCTTGCCGTAGCCCTCCCACTTTGAATGCCCCACTAGCCAGCATGCTAGATCAGCATGCTGATCAACTGGGTGGTAGTTGGGGGGGAGTGGGAGAAGCGACATAGCCCACTGCTTTGAACTGCCTCAGCAACAGAAGCAGCTGCGGAGGTTGGCTTGCTCGCAAAGCAGGGGGTAGGTGGGGGGTTGCAATAGGTCCCGGGGGCCGGATTCAGGACCTTGGGGGGCCGTATCCGGCCCCAGGGCCTTAGATTGAGGACCAATGATTTAGATAGATAAGATAACTAAGATTTACAAATCTTTTAACAATTTCAGTTTCTCTATTGTTAACATTAAAGCAGACTAGTTCCTCCATTGTCATGATTTTTGTCCTTCTTGTTGCACAAATGTAGTCCTGCTTTGACAAGTTTCTTCTTTCACTTGGATCAGTAGTTTCAAGTCATTGTTTTCTGCCAGTAAAATGGTGTAATCTACATATCTCAAATTTCTGAGTGGTGGCACATGACTAGCTAACACATAGGGAAGCACTGAACCTTTTTGCTGGGGAAGTGTTTTTTGTTTGGAAAGTAAACTGTTTTACGTGGCTGTGAGAGGGTTATTTATTTTGAATCATTTGTGAGATTAATTCATTCTGAATTGTCTTGGCGTACATATAAACTGTGTCTGTGGGGTGTGTCTTCCATGCTCCCTTGCTTCATCACCTGTGTGTGTGTGTGTGTGTGTGTGTGTGTGTGTTTCTGTCTCCAAACAGATGTGCTGGGCTGCAAGGGAAACCTCTGCTTCAATTCTTCTTCCTGTCATTCTCTTCTAGCACTATGCCAGATTGCAAGAAATTTTAAGGCATTATTTAAAACATCACAGCAGCACCACCTAGTGGCTGTGAGAGGCAGCCAATGGGGGATCAGGCAGGCGCAGGATAAAGTCTCAAATGGCTATATTCAGGACCTTGGGGGGCCGCATCCGGCCCCGGGGCCTTAGGTTGAGGACCCCTGTTCTAACAGCTCCTGGTAGCTCCTTCAACTGATACACAATACATTTTAAAAGCAGTTTTAAAATTTCCCCAAGAAGATGCATATACCAGCCCGAAAAACACGTGACTACCGCATGACTTTAAACTGCATTTAAAAACCCCTATCCATTATCCAACTTATTTCAGTAATGAAAGTCTGTGAAAACTTCTACCAAATAAATCTTGTTAGACTTTATGGCATTTTGCGATTCTTTGTTGATTTTCTTGCAACAGAACGGACACAGCAATTCCCCCCACCCCCTAGAAGTTTTTTAAAAATATATTAAAGGCTTTTCATATGTACAGATAACAAGGGTTCCATTGGCTCAGAATTTAGATTCTGAATAATGGGGGGAAAATAAGGCCAATCCAGAGGTGGGGGGACACATAAAAATAAACCACTGTCCAAATTTTCTCCCACTCACTAAGCCATATATATGCCAGAGAGCCAAGAGCAGTGGTTTTAAGTTTTATTATATATGCCAAAGATCTTGATAACATTTAAGGAGGACAAAACAAGTCCTTGATAAGAATCAGACAAGGCACCATGCCAAAGCCCCATAAACAGCAAGCAGGGCAAGATCTGGGAGAAACACAGCACGTGACTTCACTATGACAAGACACAAGTGTGTAATCGAGACACGTAGGTCAGGACACCCCCACCCCCACTGGATCAAACGTGCTTCATCGAACAACCACTAATCACAGAGTTTGGGGCCACAGAGGAGAAGCAAGAGCATCACGTCAAACCCTGGCCTTGCACCGCTTAGCCTGGGAAGGGCAGGAATGGCTCACAACAGCTGAAAACCTAAGAAACAGAACCACAGTCAGCTTGTGGTGGGTGAGTGTCTTAAGACAGTCCCTTCTAGTGAGCAGGCTTTTTGATTTTCAGGTAAGGAGGGGACTCTAAGCACAACTGATTTGTCACTGCTTGGAGACCCACTTCTTAGAGGGCCAGGGTTTTCACGCCTAGATCTGTCTATGCAGGTAGCAGAATCATGTGAGATAGAGTTGGAACACTTTCCCATGGGACAGATTCACGTCTGCAGAAAATTGGCATGTCCCAGAGAAAGAATAAGTTAGTTTTCTACAAAAATAATACAGAACCCTTTCCCCACCTCTTCCCCTGGTCTGCTTTGATTACAGGCCAGGAAAAACAATGCCACGTAACCCTCTCGGCTGCGTATTCTAATTCTTAGAAGGCTACGGACATATGCTTTCCAGCTCATTGATCTGTGGAGCCGATAGTCTTGTAGGATTGTTCCAGAAGCTGAACGAGAGAGTAAGGCACAACCAGATCATGATTTTAAGAGGGGATGAATATACGTCCAACCGAAGTTGGCCTCTGCAATGCACACCTAGCAGAACATCTGACCTCCCAGCGGGGGGTCCAGCTCTCTGGAATGTGCCTTTGGCAGGAGTACTCTTTTGAGGTTTAGTGCTGCTGCAAACATATGCTCCCTAAAATAAAATCACGAGTGAGATGGAGGATGGGAGCAAGAGGGACTTTTTGGCTAAGATCATGTGCAGGTGTGTGTGTGTGTGTGTACATATATGTGTATCAAACAACAAGGGATTTTTTTTTTGCCAGATGGGGAACTTCAGTTGAGTGAACACCTAGCAACTGTGGCACAAAAGAGTCAGGAGACCACTAGCGATGCACACGAAAACCTGTAGGTCATCTGAGTTATATGGCACTAGGAATGCCCATCCCAGATTTTATAAGCATTGGCTAATACTGCGAAAGCAAAGAGCCTTTGCAGGTTGATATCAACAGGTTAGGGCAACCAATAAACCTACTCTACACAAGCTCAAACACTCATTACAAGTCCTTCTGGCAAAAGTGTCTTGCATCTTGAAAGAACAGGCTTGCGATTTCCTGGCTGGCTCCCCAGCAGGCCCAGAAGGAAACCCAATAATCTTAATTCCTAGAAGAAAGATCACTGTAGTAGAGCTTATGGTGGCCGAGCGAGCAACAAAGCAAGGCCTGGGATCAACAGAGAAAAGTGATCACAAATCCTGGCAGACCGGACAGGGGGTAAGTATCGCACGGCCACGCCGTATACGCAACGGCAGGTGCCGCCGTCCTATTCTAAGCTTCCCAGTGGGCTGTCCCTGGGAAACAACAGCTGCACAACAGGGTGACCGGCAGGCCTCAGCAATGTTGGCCGGCATGCAACAGTTCAGTCCCATTAAGGTTTGGCAGGGGACCTGGATGGGGACGGTTGCTATTCAGAGATACATATAGATAAGGATGCTCCTCATGGGTGCGCATGCTCCAGGAAGGATCTCTCCCCTCTCCTGCTCAACACACAGATCTTACAATTCTTCAGCTTTTAGTTCATCCGCCCAGGCTTCTTTTGGTGCATCTGCTGGAAAGACAAAAAGAATAACAGCGGGTCAGAAGAGCCACCGCACCACTCTGCAGCAAGTGAGGAGGAGGAGGGAGGCCAGAAGAACATCCTTGGTTCCTAGACTTCTACATTCTCCTTGGATGATCAAGGTGCTAGACTTCCATGGCTGAGGAGCTCGGTCATTTAGTTATCTGGCCATGAAGCCAGAGGTGAGGAGTTGGATTCCCCACTATGGCTCTTGGGAGAAAAGCCATTCTTTTTTAAAAAATATTTTTTAATTTTAAAACAAAGTAAAAACAGATACATTGCATATCTCCTGCCATGTTACATATATCAAAAGTTTTTCCCAATAGATTGGCCTAGTTGTTTCATGATTCTCTTTTCATCTTAAACAAGACATTTTCATGTTTCCGTATTTGCTAAATATTTTACCATTAATATTGTAATGTTTTTCCATCAATATCATGTTCGCCTGTTTATCTCTGTCTTCACCCAGTACACAAGATACATATAGTAGATTACAATATTGTATTAGCTAGTTTAATCTTAGCAATATTCCCAGTCCTAAAAACTTAATTCTTCATATAATAAAACAGATTATATTTGATTAATTCAATATATAATGGGTATAGGCTTACATCTATTTTTGCCTAATACAAGAAATTAAGATAGTAAAGTACAAAGTCAACCTAGTCTGTCTAATCTACAACCCTAGATACATGATGGATATGATTAGCTCACTATATTTTCTCTGTTCCCACAAATTTTACCAAGTTTCCAACACCTTATCTGTCTAAGATTAATACTTAATAGGTTATTAAAAGAGAAAAAAGAGCATTACATCTTGGTCTCTGTGTTTCTTGTTGTATTAAAAAGGAAAAATCTCTCTCTTTGCCTGGCTAACATTTAAAGATCTAACAAACTGACATCTCAAGCTGATTTCCATATTCCATTTTCCATGTTCAAGTATTCCATTAATTAGATGTTCCATAAACAAAGATGTTAAACTGGCCATCCTGTGTAGCCTTGGGCAAGCTGCACATTCCCAGGGCAACCCCAGGAGAAAGGAACGGCAAACCACTTCTGAGTGTTTTCTGCCGGGCAAGGCTCCTCCTAGGTCAGAATTGACTCAATGGCACATGTTTATCATTAGGTCTCCGTGAGCATATCTGTGCATCTCAGTTAACAGCAACATGATCCCACTTTGACGCCTGTCCTGTAGAACCCTGGGAGCCTTCGTTGGGTCAGTGATTCGTAAGCCTCTGCCCCAATGACCGACTGCTCGACATGGTTGTGTTTCCCAGCCAAGGGTCCCTCCCGAGATGTGCTTGGACCCGAACCCTCCGAAGCCTTTATCACCAGCTCTGCTGGCCACGATTTCTGGGAGTTGTCGGCTGAGAACATCTGGGGAGCCAAGGGCAGGCACCACTGACTTAACACATTGCCCTCACTGACAGCAGAGGATCCCAGGTATTTATTTATTTATTTTATTTATTGCATTTATACCCCGCTTATCTACAATATGTACTCTAAGTGGCTTACAAGACATCGAGGCTTCAAAGCCACACAAATTACAAATTACAAAAAGCACAAATAAAGACAAATACTAAAATCGCTAGACAGGGTTAAACCTAATAGCACCTCAATAAACTAAACAATGGTAGGCAAAATAGTTTGCGATGGCGGAGGGAAAAAAAAAGTCAGTTAAGGATCGCCAAAGGCGGAAATATGAAAATGTCTTATTACAGAACTACAAATCCCAGGATCTGGTAGGTTGAACCCAGACACATTCTTTAAAAAAATCCTTCCTTTCTTTCTGCCACAAAACTTGGCCTCTTGTTTTCCCCTTGACTTATTGCCTCCGAATGAGAAAGATGGAATCCCCCTCCCCATTTTTTTCAGTGATCCTGGGTGTAGGGAGCAGCAGAGCTGGGATGCAAGCTTAGAATGGCATATTTTCCCCAAGCCTGTTCTGTGCCTGCTTCCCTAAGGTGATCGGTTTCCACCACTGCTGATTAGTCAATTTCAGGCTGTAGCAGCTTCATATGGCAGGGCAGACCATCCTATTTGACACTTCCGACAACAAAATAGCTTTTCATAGCCTGGATTACTTACTGACTTACCTATGGACCTACCTGTCTACCTACTTGCCTACCTGTCTATCTTTGTTTCCCACCCATCTGCCCTCGAAAGGCCACTCTAGGCGGCTTACAGCAATAAAAATAAAAAAACAAAAAAGTTATAGAATCCAAAAGCAAGAAAAAAACAACACACCCCACAGTACAAACAAGACCATTAAAAAAGGTTCTGATATCACAGAAGAAAGAGCTAGGATGAACAAGCTGCTATAATCTGAGCTAGATGGGGAAAGCCTGACCAAACAGCCATGTCTTTACAGCTGCCTTTTAATTACAGTGGTACCTTGTATAAAGGAATTAATTCGTTCCAAATGAAATTATGTTAAGCAAATTTTCCTTTATACAAATTCCCATAGGAATGCATTGAAAACGGAGTGATCCTATTTTTATGTTGTACGGATTCTCCCCATAGGCAATCATGTTAAGTAAATTTCCCTTATCTCTGGAATTTTTTATGTTGTACAAATTTTATGTTATACAAGCTGTTTGTTATACAAGGGTCCACTGTATATGCTAGCTCTTATGAGCAGCTCGCTGCCACGTGTAGAACAAGGTGGGTTCCTCTCCCCAGTTCCTGGAAATGTGCTCCCAGGACAGCCAACAGATGAGAACTAGTTGTTTTGCACGCGCGCACACACACACACACACACACACACACACACACCGTTCCCCCCCACTCCGATTCCTGCAGAATACGACGGTCTCTGATACCTGAGAGATGCTGACACCGGTGAGTTTCTCCACTGTCTCAGGCAACTTATTCATGATTTCCAGCACCTCCCCGGTGATTTTGCCAGCCCCCACATCACCAGTCCCGCTCGACACCATCGTGATCTTATTCACGGACGTCAAGGGTTTGCTGATTTCTTCAGCCATCTGCAGGGGAAACGGAAAGGAGATTGGAATCGGGACTGCAAAAGTCTGCATTTCGGGGGTGGGGTGAGTCACAGAATTCTGGAAGCTCTGGTGTAAAAAAAATCTTAAATCGTTACAGCTGTAATTGAAATCCGTATGGGCAATGCAGAGAAACTGAGACTCAGCACTGAATCTGACTACTTGGGAGCAGAATTGTAAGCCTAAAACCAAAGCAAAAACCAAACCCGGACAAAACCAAACATTGAGTGGATCAGCTGGTTACAAAACAGTTTGGTTAACTTGAAAAAACAAACCAGCCCATGATATGGGCCTCCAGCTAAAAAAAATTAAGATCTGTAAACATGCCAGGTACTAAGTATCATTTAAACCAGGCCTACCCAAAGTCTGGCCCGGCGGGGGGGGGGGGGGGGGAAAACCGCCCCCCCCGCCCCTTCTGGGGGGCCCCCGGGGGGGGGGCCTGCCCCCCCCTCCCCCTCCTTCACCCCATGTTTTTTTAAAGAAAATGGGTGGGGCTTGCAGTGGGGTGGCAGGGTTGGGGAGCAACTGGCCCCTGACACATTCTCAGCCACCAAATCTGGCCCTCCTTACAAAAAGTTTGGGCACCCCTGATTTAAACTGTACATCACAGAGAACATGTCATTAGAAGAGGGAATTTTCTAACTGCTAAGGCCATTTGACTGCCACACAGGAACGTTGCATGTATCCAGCAGTCGGCAGGCTGGCTTATTTTGTCTTGTCATCAGCTGTCTCAACATGGACACAGGCTTTATTTGCCAAGTCTGATTCCTCAGGCACAATGTCTGCTGGTATCGCCTCTCTAAAAAGAAATTATCTACAATGGATTGTTTAGTCCTAAATCAGGGCACTCCTTTGAGAGAACAGGAAGTGTGGGTTTTCTGTTTGTGCTTCAGTGACTTCCTGTTTGCCCACAGAATAGGAATAGGAGTAGGAATCTTTATTGTCATTGCCCCCTTGCAGGAACAATGATTTTTTTTTTAAGAGCTGGTAGGGGCTCTATCGCAGTGGTTCTCAACCTGTGGGTCTCCAGATGTTCCTGGACTGCAACTCCCAGAAATCCCTTCCAGCACAGCAAGCGGTGGGGGCTTCTGGGAGTTACAGTCCAGGAACATCTGGGGACCCACAGGTTGAGAACCACTGGTCTAGATTTTGAAAGGCTGGGTGACCGACAGTATTGAGGCATCCTTGCAAACAGGCGGCCTGTTACTGAAAGCTGCGCCTCAGAACTTGGGTTTGCCTTTTGTCCCATTACTATTAGGGTGCCCCCTCTTCTGAGCATAATTTAGTGTGTAGTGTCCACCTACTTGAGATGGGTGGGTGGGTGGGTGCAAAGGCTCACCTCCGGAAGTTTCTCCAAAAGCATGTCCACCATGGCTACCTCTTGGTACTGCTTGAAGGCCTCTGCTTTCTTGGACATTTGCTCAGCGTCAGCCCGGGCCTTGGCCTCGATAGCATAGGCCTCGGCTTCCCCTTTCACCTAAAGGAAAGGTCATGGGGAGGGGGGCACGAGAGAGGTGGGTTTAATGCAATTTAACTAATGTTTTCTCTCTCCCCATCAGCCACCTACCCTGTTTTCCCGAAAGTAAGACATCCTCCGAAAATAAGACCGACAGTCACACACATCCCCGCCATTTCATGGTTCAGGTACTGCGGTCCTACTATATCGCGGGATCGCAATACCCGGGGGGGGGGGCAGGGAGCAATCGGATTGCTCCCCACCGCCCCTTCAGGAGGCTTCGGAGCCGCGCAGGGGGAGGGGGCAGGGAGTTATCCGATTGCTCCCCGCCGCCCCCCACCCCTCTGGTCGCCCCCGCCGCCGCCCCCACCCGACCCGCTTCCGGATATTGTGGATTTTCATGTACTGCGGGTCGGGTGGGTCCCTAACCCCCACGATAGGTGGGGGGGTTACTGTACTTACAGTTTTGCCTCTCGCTGAAATATAAGGCATCCCCCGAAAATAAGACCTCCCCGATAATAAGGCCTCTCCCAAACATAAGGCCTCCCCGATAATAAGGCCCCCCGAAGCTACCGTAACTCTAGACTCTGGACCGTAGCGACGGGCGCCACCACAGAGCTCACTGTTGGCCACAGCGCAGCCAGAGCAGATAGGAAGTGCGAGGTTTCTTTTAATCAGAGAGCCCGCACTGCCGCCAGGACAAGCTGCCACCTGCTGCTCACTCTGCCCTGACAGAGTCTGGTTGACTTACAATTAGACAGTGAGTCATGCGGGGCAGGAGTTGGGCACATTGTGTGGACGCACAGGGGTGACTGAGGTAGGGGGGAAATGTCTGATAAAGGGGTGGGGGGATGTCTGGTGAAGGTGTCCGCTGGCACAGGGGTGGTGGGGGGGAGAGGGAATCATTTAAAAGGATCATGGGAAAATAAGACATCCCTTGAAAATAAGACCTCGTGCATCTTTGGGAGCAAAAATTAATGTAAGACACTGTCTTATTTTCAGGGAAACAGGGTATTTGTTGGTTAAATTTATATCTAAGATTCAAGGCAGATTCAAGGCAGGTTTCTCCCCTTTCCTCTACTGCAGCTCCTGCTGGGTTGCATCTTCGCAACAACCCGGCAAGGTAGGCCAGGCCAAGAAAGGATTGACTGGCCAAAGTTCACCCAGCGAGTTTCTTGGCTGAGGGAGGGCTAGAACCCGAATCTTCCGCTTCCCAGGACAGCCACCTGCACATGACGCCACGCTGGCTCTTCTTTGCCTTCCACAAGATAACCGCAATGATACACTCACCCTGATGGACTCTGCTTCTGCCTCTGCCTGCATGATGAGCTGCGTCCTGTTGGGGGAAAAGGAGGAAGAGAGAGGTCGCTCTTGCAGCCTGTTTCTAAAAGCTGAGCTTGCCAGATCCACGCCCACCCCCACCCCACCCCCCCACCCCATCCATCATCTCTTGCCTCTCCCGATGTAGGACCACAGCAGGAAAGAGGTGGGGACTGCAGCTCAGAATGTAACAGTGTCCATTCTATGGGAGTCCTTGGACACAGACACAGAAAAGGCAGCTATCGGAGTGCATACAAACATGTGTGTGGATGGAAACAACTCTTAAAGCAATTCTAATGGGGCTTTCAAAGTCAGGGTATTTGTACACAACCCCTAAACTCCGCTGCAAATGGCTGCCAGCTCCAGAGCTTACAATTATTTCCCCACCAGCTCCAGAGTTTGCAGGAAATTAAGTGCGACCACGCCCACCTAAGCACGTCCCAGCACACTTTTCATGTACCTGCTCTTGGAGGGTGAAAATCCCCAGGTCCGGATTTAATCTGGTGAGTGTGGGGCTCTCCTCGCTTCTGGTTTTTTGTTTTGCCTCCCGTCCCTTTAAGAGAAGGGGCAGAAGGCAAAAAAAAAAAAAAAAAAGAAGAGAAGGAATCAGGACGACAGGGGGCTCCCAGTGGCTTCGGAGGTGAGCCTGCATTTTTTCCTCTCTTTCTTCCTCCCTCCGCTCACGCAGACAGGAGCAAGGAAGTGCGGAGGGGTGGGGACGCAGGAAGAGCAACGAACCCCCAAGATCTCTGGTCCGAGTTTAAGTGGCCAGTGGATCTTAGGGGTCGTGTGAAATAAGTGAAATATTGAAGGAGTTGTTTTACTGTCATCCGATCCTTTTTGTTCTTAAAATCCAGTACAGAGGAGACATACAAACAAGTCTTTCCCCATTCCTGGCTCAAAGCAGCTTTTCCCCAGGTCTCACCCAAAGTCTTTGGACATCACTTAACCTCTGGGATTAGTTTGCCTTTGTTCCCTGCCATTGTCTTGCCTCTCGGTCTTTTCAGAGTTCAGTCAACATGTTTTGCTGCTTAAATCTTTTCTCATCATTCCACTTGATTCTCCATCTTGTTCTCCGTTGCAGGGTCTATCTGGAACCCATTCACACGGTTACACTACCAGTTCCACTCCCCCAGGGAGTTTCCATGGCCGGGTGAGGATTCAAACCCTGAGCTCCAGAGTCCTCGTCCATCAGTCAATCAACTAGACCACAACGGGAAACCCTCATGGCAGGTTCTGATTACATTGGTACCTCGTATAAAGCAATTGTGTGTGTTTTGTCCTTACAGTCATGACTCGTATATTTCGTGACTCCATGTCCACAGAGTTTTCTTGGCAGGAATACTGGAGTGGTTTGCCAGTTCCTACTCCAGGCACCTACAGCCGCTGGTATTCCCTGGTGGTCTCCCATACAAGTACTAACCAGGGCCAACCCCGCTTAGCTTCCGAAATCAGGCGAGATCAGGTGTGCTTTAATTTGTTCTAAATGAAATTCTGCTAAGCAAATGTTCCATTATACAAATTTCCCATAGGAATGCATTGAAAACCGAGTAATCCCTAATTGCGACCATTTTTATGTTGTACGGATTCACCCATAGGCGATTCTGTTAAGCAAATTTCCCCTATCTCTGGAATTTTTTTATGGTGTTCAGATTTTATGTTATACAAACCATTTGTTATACAAGAGTCCACTGTATCTGTTCCCCCTGCTTGGGACAAAGGGAGCAGGCACCCGAGAATTAAAAAGACAGCGTGACACGGCAGAAGGAATGAAGGCTTGGGAGATACAGAAAAGAAAGGAAGGGAAGGAGGCTATTGGAACTTATTAAGAGGCATTTAGGCTGCCCTAGAGCTTTTGATTTCAGAACTCAGATCCTTCCTCAGAGTCTCATAGAAGGATGAGGTTGGAAAGGATCCATGGGAAACACAGTGGGACAGAGGGCAACCTAATATGTTTTTATGTGAACCGCCGAGAGTTCCCTCTTGGGAAATCGGTGCGGTATACAAATAAATAAATAAATAAATAAATAAATAAATAAATAAATAAATAAATAAATAATAGCAGCCTACCAAATGACCTCCAGATGTGTTTGACTCTCATTCCCAAGGGCATGGGGGTGGGGTTAAGGGAGCCAAAGTCTAACACTGGAGACTGTTGGATTAAGGAAGGCTGGTCTCCAGTAAATTTCAGATCAACACATGGCAGAGAGTAGCTTTCGTAAAAATAAGAGACCAAGAGTTAAGTGTTCCTACAAAAAAACAGAAAAAGAAGAGAAATCTTTGAATGCAGAAACGTAATTTTTCCAGTTACTTAGGGCCTTTTTACACGACCCCTCAGATCCGCTGGTCCCTTAAATTTGGACCAGAGATCTTGAGGGTTCGTTGCTGTTCCTCCGTCCCCACCCGCTCCACACTTCCTTGTTCTGTCTGCGTGAGGGGAGGGAGGGAAAAAAAGCCTTAAACAGGGACAAAAGAAGAAACCCTTACCTCCCGTGGGTGGAAGCTTGCTCCGAACCCCGGTCTTACTTCCTGGTTGCTCTTAAAGGGGCGGAGGCAAAAGAAAAACAACAAAAAGAAGCAAGGAGAGCTCAGGCACTCTCCGCATCAAATATTTTTCACCTCCCAAAAGCAGGTACTTGAAAGGTGCGCTGGGTCGCGCTTAGGTGGGCGGGGTCGCACTTAATTGTCTGCAAACTCCGGACCTGGTGGGGAAACATTTTTAAGGTTCGGAGCTTGCAGCCCTTTGCCGCGGAGCTTAGGGGTCGTGTATAAACGCCCTTAGTTGCTGCCATGACTTACTATGTTTCTACATGGAGGAATATGGGAGGGTTTTTTTTGGCATGTAAGTGGCAAGAGAAATAATGTGTTGGAATATGGAACCCTCCTCAGAGCAGAAAAACACTAGGGTCCAAAAATTGTTTTTTTTTTTAAACAGTTTGCTGCTGCTTGTTTCTCACACCTTCATCTGGAAGAACAGAAGCCACACTGATGTATTGCCAGGCTGCCTCCTTTCGCACTCCAGAGAAGAAGAGTGACAGTCTGATAGTTCCTGTGCATAAAATGTATTATAGCCACACCAACACAGCAAGGGGTGGCAATTTCCATTACATGCTAATATGCACACTGTATATTTGTGGGAAATGTGACCATCGTTTTGCAAAACCATTCAGCCACTGAGCCCAGCACTAGATACAGTAGGACACCCGTATCCACTGATTCATTATCCACTGATTCAGTTATCCATGTTTGGCAGAGGAAAAAAAATAAATAATTCAGCAGCCACAAAGCAAGCTACTGTCACAAAGAGCAGCTGTAAAGCAAGCTACTGTCACAAACAGCAGCTGTAAAGCAAGTTACTATCACAAAACAGCAGTTATGAGGACATTCTGGCGTTCTCTCTTATCCACAGTTTTCATTAACCATGGGAAAGCTTGGAACCAATCCCCAGCGGATACTGGGGTCCTACTGTACATCCCTCTGGATCCACAAAAGCTTAATCCATAAAGTGGCCTGCTTATATACCGCCCCATACCATACCCATAACGCTCTGGGCGGTTTACAGTTTTTAATTGCAGTGTGCAGGCTACACATTGCCCCCACCCCAACGAGCTGGGTACTCATTTTACCAACCTCGGAAGGATGGAAGGCTGAGCGAACCTTCAGCCTGCTACCTGGGATTGAACCCCAGGTCGTGAGCAGTTTTACCTGCAGGACAGGCATTTAACCACTGCGCCACGAGGCTCTTAAAAATAAAAGGCAACCGTTCGTCTTTTAAGGTGCCAGACACTTTTGTCTTTCATTTCGTTTTTGTGTAGATCTCAAGGGGGCCGAAAAAACCAAATCAAAACAACAACAAACTTTTGGATTGGAAATTAAAGATGAGAGGGAAAGCCCCCCCACCCCCCGGCCCTTACCTTTCAGCCTCGGCCAGCTTCTCCAGCCGGAAGCGCTCTGCTTCTGCTGGTTTCTTGACCTTGGCTTCCAGTTCGCGCTCTTTCCGAATCATCTCTTGCTCCTGGATCTGAATCTGCTGAGTTCGTTCCACCACCAGCACCTGCATCTTCTGCTCCTCAATCTTCTGCTTTGTCTTGGCTACCTTTGCGGTTACAGACAGTCACTTTTAATAAGGAAGACTCTCGAAACAGAGGTTTCTGCACCAGATCCAGGGGAGGAAGAGGGGAAGAAGGAGAGCAGGGCGACTGTCAGCCCTCCCAAGCCGTCAGCATCCCTTTGGGGTTTCGCTTCTCTCCAATGGACACCCGCCAGCCACTCAACCAGGCTGGTGAAAAGGCATTGATCTGTACCTGCATTCTCCTGTTTTCCTTTTCCTCCCCCCCCCCTTCTGTTCTGCTGGGCCTACTTTCCCACCACAAGGACTAGAACAATCTTATCTTCAAAATACCGACAACAAAATATCTCGAAAACAAAATTAAATTTTAAAAAAGACTAAAAAAAAACCCCACACTGTGGCTGTATTTTGTCCCTCATCATTGTAAGCCACCTTGGGTCCTTTTCCAAGGAGAAAGGTGGGGTACAAATATTCAAACTAAATAAATATTAAAGATGAATGGCTATGTTTCAATTTGAGCTTTCGCAGACAAGCCCACTTCCTCAGAAATATCTACGAAAGCTCTCAAAGCCGTTGGTCTTTTAGTTCCAGCATTGTTTGTGCCTCCTTTATCTTTTATTTTGCTTTTGCCTGGCATGCTATCACAGACCAACACAGCTGCCTCTTCTAAAACAAAATATCTTAGTCCCTCTGACAGTCTTTCCAGCTGTGGGTCAAGATGTGAATGAATAAGATCTTAAAATGTAGGCAGGCTGATGTAAATACACTTATGTGTGTGTGTTGTGTCGGTACAGTCGTGACCGACTCTTCGTGACCCCATGTCCATGGAGTTTTCTTGGCAGGAATACTGGACTGGCTTTGCCAGTTCCTACTCCAGGCGCCTACAGCACCTGGTATTCCCTGGTGGTCTCCCATCCAAGTACTAACCAGGACCGACCCTGCTTATCTTCTGAAATCAGGCGAGATTGGATGGGCTTGTAGGGCATCTAGGCAGCTAAATACACTTCTACCTCTCCCATTATCCATCCTTAGAGTCACCTCACCTGTAGCTGATAGGCCAAGTCGGACTCGGCTTTCCTTGTGTTCACCTCAATGTCGTAAGTGGCTTTCTTCAGCTCGTAATCCCGCTGGGCTTTGGCCATTTCGATTTCATTCAAGTACTGAGCCGACAACTTCTCCTGCTTGGCCTTTGCTTCCTGCAAGCAGAGAGGAATCAAATAATCCAGTGGCAGAGCACCACTGGCACATCCAGAAGGAGGTCCCAGGTTTGGTTTCTCCATTTGAGAAGAAAGATCTCAAGCAGAGGGGCTCGGAAGACAACCGCCAGCAGCAGGACTGGCCCAAAATATTCTGCTCCCTGGCAGAGATCTGCCCGAGGGGCCTCTGCACATCTTCTACAGTGATCTAGTTATTATTTACTTGCATTTACTTCTTTCTATCTATCTATCTATCTATCTATCTATCTATCTATCTATCTATCT
>JAHTLZ010000175.1:344416-368894 GCA_023846285.1 Phrynocephalus versicolor
TTACTTACTTACTTACTTACTTACTTACTTACTTACTTACTTACTTACTTACTTACTTACTTACTTACTTACTTACTTACTTATACAACTTATATGCCGCCCACTACCCAAAGGTCTCTGGGCAGCTTACAATTAAAATCAACAGTTAAAATGTTAAAAAGGCAATGGACAATAAAAACAATAAAAACATTTAAACACAAAACACTAAAATTGCCACCAGGACCCACAATCTATGTTATGTCAATTAAAAACTTCAGAAACAGGAAGGTTTTTACCTGGCGCCGAAATGTCATCAGTGTTGGCGCCAGGCAGATGTCACTTGGGAGGGCATTCCACAACCTGGGGGCAGCTGCCGAAAAGGCCCTATACCTACAAGCCATCCCTTTCACCTCCTTCAGGGATGGCTCTCTCAGGAGGGCTCCTGGGCTAGATCTTAATTGCCGGGTAAGTTCATATGGAAGGAGATGGTCTTTCAGTTATCTAGTACCTAAGCCCAAAGCCTGAACAGCCCCAAAACCTGAAGGGCCAGAGGTTGAAAGCATTGTACTGGGGGGCTCATCTCTCAAGGAATTCCTTTTCTGGTATGAGAATAAACTATTTACAGTACAAGAGGAAAACGGCTTCTCCTGTTAATCCTCCTGATACAACATTTTATTGTATTTAATGCTATACCCTAAGTTCGTCCAACACCAAGGCAGCTTATAAGAAGTCCCAAAACGAAAGCACCATACGCTTCGATCATACTCTGAGGGAGGAAGAACCTCCGTAGCCACAGGAGTTCAGATCTTCTCTCCCAAGGATACAGGCAAAAGCTCTACCAAGGAGATCCATCCTCTAAAACCTAGACTGCAAAAATTTGCAAAAAGGTCTTCAGCCGGTGCTTCTCCGATTCCACAATGACACATTTAGTTGCAGGTCCCCTTTGTCCACACAGGTTTAGCAACCAAGAAAACGACAACTGGCAAACAACTTACCTGAGACAACCATGGCCTCGTTTGGGCCACAGGTAAAGAACATCTTGATATCTGAGTGTCTGAAAAAGAACAGGACACATGGATCATTCTACTTCTCTCCCTCCCCACCCCCTCTACCCCACAATTAATACTGCATCAGTAACTGAACACACATCTTCCCTACCCCAACTTGAAACCACAATGGATGTCGAATTCAAGAGAGGCCACTTAATTGTTTTGGATGTGCAGCCAACAGGAAGCACAAAAACGAGCCAAATATTAATTTTTAAACAGGTGTGAATGGTTGCGGGCCTACAGATTACTGTATTCTGGCTACATACCCAACAAGAGATGAGAGTCACATACTGCCATGAAGAGTAGCAGTTTCCAACGTTAGGTAAGGCAGGTGTACTTGGACTGTAACTCCTAGAAGCGTTCACCACTAGATCTGCCGCTCAGGGTTTCTGGGAGTTGCAGTCCATGGACACCTGGGTTACCCAAGGCTGGGAATCATTGCTCTAGGCATGCCCAAACTTCAGTCCTCCAGATATTTTGGACCACAACTCCCATAGTCCTTTGCCACTGGCAATCTAAGCTTAGAATTCTGGGAGTTGTGATCCAAAACATCAGGAGAGTGCCAAGTTTGGACATGCCTGCCTAGAGGTCTATGTATACCCCAACTCTCTATGTACATTTTAAAAGCCCAATTGCTTTTAAAGCCAGCTCACCTCTATAGCCAGTGTACAGCAATGGTTAGAACAAGTGGCCTAGGCCTTAAGGAAATTTGAGTTTAAATCCCCATTTGACTTATAACATTCACTGGGCAACTTGGGTTCATCATCATCTCTGAGCATCACCTCTTTCACAGGGGCGCTGTGAGGACAAGGTAGAAGGAGGAGAACCATGTGCACCACCTCACGCTTGTCAGCGGAAAAGCAGAACAGAAATGCCACTAATAAATATTTATTTCTTACATGCAAAGGATCAAAGCACAGTGGGAGATAACTGATGAGATGCACCCAGGAGGTCCCAGTATCAATTCCGCCCATCTCATGCTATGAAACCTCCCCCTCCAACTGTGGACAGCTGCTGTCACTTGGAGCAGGCGAGACTAGAGTAAATGGACTGATTTATTTATTTAAAATAATTTAACCCACCTTTCCCCTTAAAACTCTCTCCTGGTCACCCAAGGTGGTTTCCAACCTTAAAATACAAGATGTAAAAAACAAACAAAACCAAAGACAGGGAGCATATAAATATTAAAATGAATCAAACATTTATTTTTTTAAATCTAAAAATTGCCAACAAAATCAACACCAAAAGCAGATTCAAAGCAACAAGGCCCAACACTCAGTTTTTAAAACACTTCCCAGGCAGCACCTCGTTCAGCGAAAGCCGGACTGAAAAGAAAGGTCTTCGCCTGCTGGTAGAAGGACAGCAAAGAGGGGAGTGATGTGCTATCAAACAGCTGTCAATAAACTGCTTGGCTGGATCAGACCAAGACCCATCCAGCCCAGGGCGTCTTACACCATGCTGTTGTTTCAAAGGTTCCCAAAGTAACTGGAAAGACATCCAGGCTGATACATTCCGCAATGGACAAAATGCTTCTTGGAACAAGTGTTTGGCTCCTTATAAAATGCAACAACAGTGGAATTATTATACAGTATATACAGTAGGACCCCTGTATCCACTGATTCATTATCCACTGATTCAGTTATCCACGGTTGGCAGAGGAAAAAAAATTAAATAAAAGCAAGCTATTGTCACAAACAGCAGCCGTAAAGCCATAAAGCAAGTTACTGTCTCAAAACAGCAGTCATAAAGCAAGCTACTGCCAGGAAACAGCAGTTTGGAGGTAGGTGGGCCAGCGTTCTCTCTTATCCACGGTTTTCATTATCCACGGGAAGGCCTGGAAACAATCCCCAGAGGATACCGGGGTCCTACTGCAATTCCAATGGAGGTTTTTTGCCCTAAATGATTAGGTCAGTAGGGCTGTGACCAGGCACCCGAGTACATTCTCTAGAATTCACTGGAATTTGCACAGGTTCTTCAGTAGACGTCAACATGGGGAAATGGGGGAGAGATATTCTTTAACTCCAGACCATTTGGGTAACCATTGGGGGTTTCCTCTTCTCTCTCAGCTACGAACAGCCTAGAACCTCTCACAACCAACAAGCTGCGCACCACTTCCTACATCTTCAACCAGAGATAAACGGCCTCTCAAATTCAGGAAGGAACCGCTCTAGCTTGATACTTCCAAATCTTTGGCATGAGTTTTAAGTGAAAAGGACCATGCTGGCTTTGAGGTAATCTGTGGCCCCTTGACACAGATTTGGGTAGATGTTGCAAAAACAAAAACAAAAACCTGCAGGGTTTGTGGTACCAAGCCCAGAAAATATTATGATTTTCTTTTTTCTTTGCTTAGTAGACCCCTAATACAGGATTTGCCAGCTACACGGCTGGAGGGAGTTTAATAAGAAACACAAAACAAAAGCAAAGAAAAAAAACAAAAAAACACACACCCAACAATGATAAAGAAAATGAAGATGTGGCAGCATGAAGTCTAACTACTATATTTTAATGTCAGCTTTCGTGGAACATTGCCCACTTCTTCAGGTGTAAGCGTGAGAATATAGAAACTTTGTGGCAAAGCCTATAAACCAGTAAATGGCCTGGGTCCAAGCAACTTCAAAGATTGAATCTCGCAGTATGAACCAGCTCGGATGCTTAGGTCATCAGGAGAGGCCCTTCTCACCATCCCGCCACCTTCACAGGTGCATCTCAGAAGAACACATGAAAGGGCCTTCTCAGTTGCTTCTCCCAGACTTTGGAACTCCCTCCCACTGGAGGCAAGGGCTGCCCTATCTCTGCTGTCTTTCCACGAGCAGGCAAAGATCTTCCTCTTCAGGGCTTTCCCTGAATGAGGGACTACTGATTATGCGACTTTTAGATGGATTACAATGCATGAGTGCATTGTCTGATTTCATAAGAACACCTGTGTTTTCCATGTTAGTTTCCATCCCACATAATGTCTGTGAAGATTCTCAGTCGTCCAGGTGAGTTTATCTGGAAGATGAGTCATGGCTACTGGACTTCTTTTTTCTTCTTGAGAGATAGAAACGTTTCGCTGCTCATCCAAACAGCTTCATCAGTCTGAATACAGCTATAAGATGGAGGATCGCACTAGCTGTATTCAGACTGATGAAGCTGTTTGGATGAGCAGCGAACCATTTCTATTTCTCTAGGGGAAAAAAAGAAACCCAGTAGCCATGACTCAACTTCCAGACATCCCTCATAATGGATTTTATTTCCTTTTAACTGTTTGTGTGCTCTTTTTAGCTTTAATGTTGCCTTTTAATGTTTTACGTTGCCTCTTCTAACTCCTTGTTCTTAAACTTGAATACATCTTAAGTGTTCTGGGCTGTATATTGTCCCTCATTATTATAAGCCACCTTGGGTCCTTTTCCAAAGAGAAAGGCAGGGTAAAATATTTGAAATAAATAAATAAATAAAAGCTGGAACTTGAGTCATGGCAACTGGAGTTATTTTCCTGCTAGATCGAAACGTAGTAGCTTCAGTCTTGGATGGGTAGTGAAACATTTTGATCTAACAAGAAAAGAAATCCATTGTTATGGACACAACGTCCATATAACCTCACCTGGATTACTGTCAATCTCCACAGAGACATGTGGAGATTGAAACTTGAGTCTGCCAACCACAAATATCTGTTTAGCTCAAGTCCACTCAAGTTTCAAACCTAAGGTTCCCTGTTTGGTACTCAGTTCTTTTCTTTTGAAGCTTTGTCATGAAAACACCTGCCTAGATGCCCTAAGCACATCCAATCTCGCCTGATTTCGGAAGCTAAGCAGGGTCGGCCCTGGTTAGTACTTGGATGGGAGACCTCTAAGGAATACCAGGTGCTGTAGGCACGTGGAGTAGGAACTGGCAAACCATTCCAGTATTCCTGCCAAGAAAACTCCATTGATATGGGGTCACGAAGAGTCGGTCACGAGTGTAACGACACAACACACACATGAAAACACCAATGATGATTAGTGGCTAATATCCAAGTAACCTGAGATTCCCCTCCCCCAAACTATACAGTACTGTATTTGCATAAAAAGGCATTTCCAATGGGGTCAAGTTATCCCTTCTCAGAAAGCACAGGTTTCTTTCTCGCCCAAAGGGCATTCCAGGAAGAAATAAGAACATAAGAACAGCCTTGCTGGAACAGGGCACAGCCCATCCAGTCCAGCATTCTCTCTCACAGAGTGGCTCACCATTTGCTTCAGGGTATTCCCAAGCAGATGTCTTCAATTGCTTAAGATTCCCCGCAAATGGTATTAAGAGATATCCTGCCTATCTCTCCAACCTGGAGGTTGTCCTTAGGCATCCATAATGATGGCCATGGATACCCCTGTTCTCCATGAACTTGTTGAATCCTTTCTTAAAGCTGTCAGCATTGACAGCTGCCACCACTTCTTCTGGCAGGGAGTTCCATATATCAGTGATCCTCTGGGTGAAAAAGTATAGTACTTTCTCTTATTTGTTTGAGATCCAGCACCCAAAGGTTTCATGGAGTGACCCCTAGGTCTAGTGTTGTGCGATAGGGAAAAGGGAAAACAGCTTTTCTGTATCTACTTTGTCCTCACCGTGTATAATTTTATAAACTTCAATTCAGGTCACCTCTTAGGCACCATCGTTCAAGAGTGAAGAGTGATTTAACAAGGGTTACAACAGGTATATGGTGACGTGCCCCCCCCCGAAAACTCTTTGTGACCTCCTTGGGTTAAACACTGAGCAAAAGCCAAAACAACATGTTCATGAGTTTAAAAAAGCCATCAGCTTTATCTATGACACTTGTTCGGTAAAGGCAGCTGTGGAAGGCAAATGGCTGGCAGGCTACAACGCCCAGGGCTTGAAAATGCCGCAGATCAATGACAGCATCACGAACGCAGGTTTTGCCACAGAAACAACGCAAACAACAAGAAAGACAACCACTTAGAAACCTTTGGTCTGATCTGTCAGTTACCGCAGACGGTGGCAATGGAGATTTCAACCCAATCGGTGTCAAATTTTGACATAGCTTTTGAGAGGCCTGCAGATTGCAGGGTACATGTTAACGGAGCCACAAGGGTCACAGGAGAATGTGGAAACACAACCTTTCTGCCTGACAACCTAACAGGGTTGTCCTGGGGATAAAGCACAGCCAAGGGGGACCCAGATCTGTCACCTTGAACTCGTTGCAGGAAAGGCTGGGAATAGCAATCAGTACAGAGCATGGAACAAATGGAAACATAAAACAAACAAACAAGACCCCTGCCCATGATATCAGACCTAATGTGACATCCATGCTTCCCACCCTACATAAAATAAACAACACTTTAGAGCCAGCGGCTGGGGTCACAAATCATTTCCCAGACATCATTTATATTTTACCCAATTCCCAGCCAAAGGTGCCTCGCCATTGCTCTGAAAACCCATAATCACTGCAACTGCTGCACAGTGCAGCGGATTCGGTGACAGTAGGTTGTCGTGCTTAAGAATGACCGGTTCACACGCTCTGTTTACGACATGAGGACTAGCGTGTTGACAGATAAATCGTTCCTTCAGAACAGAAGAAACAGAAGAAAACCTGCAAATCCAGACGCTTGTGTTCTTTAAGTAGAAACGCAAAAGCAAGGCCGAGAGGAGTAGGGACGTTACTTTATATATGTTTCTAGGTCTTACGAATAAATAAAATAAAATCAATTTCAATTATTGCTATCTATTTCTCCACATGGGATACTGTGCAGCTTTGCAAACGGGGCCCGTTTCCCCTTCCCCCTTTGTTTTATTCGCAATCTGTTCCTCCTCAATACTCACCCCTGCGGTTGATCAGAGCGGCTTCCCCAACCCCAACCCGCTGGTGTCTTCCTGCTTTGGAAAGGCACACCCTTCCTGGCAATGACAACCACCGCTTTCCCATCAGCCCCTCCTTTGGCCCCTTTCCTTGCCCTGCTTTTCACACACACACACACACACACATCCTCCATGGCGCTGAATGGGAAGCGCGCAGGAGGTCTTTTGCCATCTGCTGGTGGTTGGGTCACATTGCGTCCACTGAAGATGTACACTGTTTGATTCATTATTTTAGCTTTGTTGTCAGATTTAACTATGTTTGATTGGTTAGTTTTTATTTCAGTCTATAGAACGTACAGTATATTGTTTAATTTCATTATTCATTGTATTGTCCATGTCCTAACTTTCATAAACCGCCCAGAGTGACGTGTTGGCCAGATGGTGCAGTATAAAAATCAAATCAAATCAAATCAATAAATAAAGAAGAAAGAAAGAAAGAAAGAAAGAAAGAAAGAAAGAAGTGAGACTGAAGATCCAAGCCTTTTTTGTCTCCTGGGCGGTTTTTGTTTGTTTTGTAACTAAAGCCCTTTGCCTTTTCCTTGAGGGGGAAATTCCTCTGCGCTTTTGTTTATTTTGCGGGGGTGGGGTGGAGGAATCAGTGCACAGGAGCATTCTTAACTTGTAGGTTCAGCCCTTTGAAATGTGGAATGATGCTTGCAGGGAGCCAAATTCGCCCCCCCTTTTGTGTATAACGGGTGGAGAACCATCAGGCCTCCAGATGTTTTTTCCCACAACTCCCCCAGTCCTTGACAATATAGGCTCAGATTTCTTGGAGTTGTGGTCCCAAACATCTGGAGGGCCAAAGATTCCCCACCCCTGCTTGTAAATTCCTTTCTAGAGGAAGTACACATGACAATAAAAGTGAAAGAAGCCTTGCTTCCATCCAAACTCGTTGGAGATTCACGGGGATGGCCTTCTCAGGCAGGAGTCCCAATCAGCAATTCCAAAAATAGCTATATAAGATTGAAAAGATCAGGTCAACACAGGTCAGAGCAGATGAAGGACAGACAAGGAAACCCTAAGGCACTGATGGCGAACCTCTAGCACTCCAGGTGTTTTGGACCACAACTCCCAGAATTCCAAGCCTGCATTGCCAATGACAAAGGACTATGGGAGTTGTGGTCCAAAACATCTGGAGGGCTGAAGGTTCACCACCACTGCCCTAAGGATATCCTATTCCTTATGCAGAGATATGCATCTTCTCAGGTGTGAGATGCACACAGTCAGTTCCCAAACCTTTAAACAGCTGCACTGTGTTTGTTTGTTTGTTTGTTTGTTTTTATACAGTTTATATGCCACCCACTACCCAAAAGTCTCTGGGCGGCTTACAACAGTTAAAACGAACAATTAAAAACATTGTAGTCCCAGTGCTGTGCAGTGGTTAGACTGCTGGGCCAAGATCTGGGAGGTCCAAGTTCTAGCCCCCAGATAGGCCATGAAGTTTGCATGCCTGTCAAAAGCTTCAACACAGAAAGATGCACACTCTTTAGAGTTTCTCCTGAAAATCATATGTCCAGACAGATCCAGACAAGCATCATATTTGGGGCCCTGAAACTTGGATTCTTATTGGGGGGGGGGGCGCCTCACAACTAGCAGCAAGGTGTGGATAACTGCTGTTATCTTCCTCTATAACAGATCATCACATTTAAAAAAATATATTAATTAAAGATGCTTCTGGGGGGGCCCTCCAGCCCCCCCCCCCGAAGCTTAAGCTTGATTAGTTTCATAGCAGACCCACCCCTGATCACAAAACAAGTAGACAGCCAGGTTTTGAGCCATTTTCAGAATAAAAGATGAAACTACTTGAAGAGGCCTCAAAAAGCAACTGGCAACATATACAGGTTATAGACATAGCAGCCATATATATTTATTGCAAAACATTAAAGATATTACCCAGTGAGGTGTGGTGGATAGAGTGACAGACTAGGACTCTGGAGACAAGACTTCGAATCTCTCCTCAGCCACATTAAACTCACTGGGGGAGTGGAACTGGTAAAACCCCTCCTTAAACCTTTGTCTTGTCCTTCGTGCTGGTTGGAGTACGAAGGCATGTGCCACCACTTCTCCAAAGCCGAAGCTGACTGGGATTCCAGCACCTTCTTCTCATCCACAGCAAAAGAAATATAACAATAAAAGATTAAATAACTGGACCAGTAATTCCCCTTTCACAATACCCAATTTCAGAGCCTTTACCTAACTTTAATGCCCATCAAGATACATCCCCAATACACTTTGCTGTCTATGGACAGTATGACCCTCTGCGTGCACCCCTCCGGTCCAAATCCATATACAGAAAGAAAAATATAAAAAGTTTCTCAGTTGAAGTGATTAGCGGAGAAAGCAATTACCGTATACCCTGGTAGAATATAATTTTTAATCATAATTTTATTGTGTAATAAAAAGATTAACAATGCTTTGTGTGATCCTAACAGGATGTTAAATGGTGTGTAATGTATCAGTTCCTACCCTGTTTATTTTGTTGTTGTTTTGGCTTACAAACTGCCCTATAGTGCTATTTCCTCCCACCTCAGACTTTATATGGTCTTCTTCCTCTGATCACAACACACCCTGCAGCCTCAAGAGGCGGATGTGGTCACCTTAGATTTTGCTTTGTGTTCACGCCAACAGCTTTCCCCTTTTCTTGGCTGCATATTTAGTAGGCCAATGAGTTTTCCACATTCAGGAAGTCAGTCGATAGACTGAGAAACAACGGAGTCCCTTCCTTCCTGCTTGATGAAAAGGAAAAAAAATCCCCATTACAGCTAATCTTTTGGTGTCATGATGCAACCCTCTTGTAAGTGTGACCCATTTCCTCACTGATTTTAAAACACTTCCCTTTCCTTCACCGCACTTGAATCTGTCACACACGGAATGTGTCCAGGCTGTTCTTTGTAACAGGACAGCAAAGGCCAAATGGCAACCTGCCACAAATTTTACCAGGCCCCATCAGGTTCCATCAGAATACAGTAATTCCAACCCCTCCCCTGGCCCATCCACACCTTAACAGTAAGGATCAAATATTGTTTTCAAATGCAGTGAGAAACCCAGAGGGACACATTTGTACCAATTCAAACCAGGAATATTTTCCTCTCCCCTATCTTCCAAGATCCAAAGACTGGACAGCCATCTGTCTGGGATACGTCTGTGAAGATTCTCAGTCATCCAGGTGCGTTTAACTGGGAGTTGAGTCATGGCTACTGGACTTCTTTTTTGAGAGATAGAAACGTTTCGCTGTTCATCCAAACAGCTTCATCGGTCTGAATACAGCTGGTGCAAGGAGACCTTCTTATAGTCAGCTTGACCTCTTGTCCCCTGGTCTGACTGGCTCATAAGATGAACAATAGCCTGAATCGTTAGGGAGACATTAGTGTCCATGGCCTTAAGGAAAACAATGGCCTAAGGTGCTGAAACCCATCAAGAATGGGTCGTTAGCTGTGACCTGGTGGTGAAGGCTCCTTGATTTGCCTGGGTACTTTGGAAAGTACAGCCTGATAAGTAGCAGATAGACTATGCCGGAGCCCACCACCTCTGTTGAGGGAGGGATTTTCAATGCTAACATGAATGGCTTCCCTTACTCCTCTCTCAAACCACCTCTCTTCTTTGTCTAATATGTGTACATCCTCATCTTTGAAAGAGTGGCCTTTGTCCTTCAAATGGAGGTGTACTGCTGATTCTGGTCCTGAGCTGTTACCCCTCCTATGTTGGGCCATTCTTCTGTTTAATGGCTGTTTAGTTTCTCCAATGTAGAGGTCTGAACACTCCTCACTGCATTGGACTGCATATACTATGTTGCTCCTTTTATGGTTTGGTATCGGATCCTTTGGGTGGACAAGTCTCTGCCTTAGTGTGTTCATGGGTTTGAAATAAACCGGGATGTGGTGTTTGCCAAAAATCTGTCTGGGATGGTATGAGATCTCCTGCCTTGGGCAAGGGGTTGGACGAGAATATCCTCAAAGTCAAATCCAACCTTATGATGATTCTATGATATTAATTCAGATCATCCAAGGTGGCAGAGAGATGAGGAGAGAACAGCTTCCTCCCCCCGCCCCCAGCCTAATAACGTTCCATAAGGCTGCACATACATAGCCTTTTAGGATGGTGGGGCTAGAATCTTTAAAAACACACATGCACACACAGCTACACATACAGATTGTAATCACACAAACCACAAGGACTGTAGTTATATTGATTCTGCCATTATTTAAATCATTTTATAAAACTCCATTCATATGGCACACAGGTAAGGTAGATTCGTTTGGCCAACCAACTGATTTACTTCCCATTCCCAAACCTTGCCAGCATCGACTTTTTAAAATGATCCGATCCCTGAATTGATTCTATATCTACAATAATTTGATGTGTGTGGACATTGCCATCAATTTACTTTGTCTCCATTTCTGTTTTTGGCACCACGTGCACTGCACAGCCACTGTGTTTGGTCCCTTAATTCCCGCCCCCCCCCCCACCATGCTAAGTGGCATATAACGAAGAGTTTACCACTGCATCACTTTCTTATTACAACATTCATCCTTGCTTGTCTCTTCCCTTGTCAATGTAGAGAAGCAGCCCATGTAGTGTCCTTTGAGAAACCAAGGACCCTAAAACCAAATAATTGCTAGGGGAACATTGCATTGGGTGTAACATCTATTCCTAAAGATGCATAAACCCCTTGGCTATACTTAAATATATATTAGTACAAACGAAATACAAAATTGAAATTATTCCAATGGCCCATGCGATGTTCAGGTTATAAGCAATGAGAGTAGACTCCAGTGCAGGTTATCTTTTCTGCTCTTGTTAGCTGCTTCCTATCTCAGCTTTGGCACTAGCCAATGTATTAACACAAGTGCTGTTCCCTCAGGCTCAGTGGGCTAAGGCTCTGAAAACTGTTGGCTGCAAAGTCAGCAGCTCAGTGGTTCGAATCCTGGGTGCCACGCAGTGCAGCGAGCTCCCGCTGATAACCCGAGCTCCTGCCAACCTAGATTTTCGAAAGCATGTAAAAGCAAGTAGATAAATAGGTACCACCTTAAAAAGTGAGCCGGGAAGGTAAAACAGTGTTTCCTTGCAGCCATGCTGGCCATGTGGCCATGGACTTGCACAACACTGGCTCTTCAGCTTGACTACAGAGATGAGCACCGCCCCTAGAGTCGGACACGACTAGGATGCATGTGTGGGGAGAATCTTTACCTTTACCCTTTTAATGTATTAACCCAAGTGCTGTTCCCTCATAGTTTTTTTAAAGGAAATAAAAATAATTGAATACTTCTAGGTGTCTCTGAATTCAGGAACTCATAGCACTGAATTTCCCCCCCCCCCACACCCAGCCAGGACAATCCAGGAAAATAAAGAAATCAACCTTACAACAGAACCATTTTGCCCCATTGCCTGTCACTGTTTTTCTGTCCCTAGTTACACCGAAACTGATTTGTTTGATTGCCATGTTTGGCCTAGAAAGTCCACCCGCCCCTGTGAGCACACATGGTCTATAATGCTGGTCCCTGCAGATAGCTTTATTGCTCATGACGTGGTATGTTGGGAAAACACTTCCACGTGTAGTCCCACTTCCCCAATGTATCCCTAGATGGTTACTTCACGTCCATTCTCGTCCCGGAAGTTTGTTGCGTGTTGATGTCAGTCATGGTCACGTGGTCTTCTTCTGGTTCTGTCCCTGTTTCTGCGTGCACACGGCCGTGATGGATAATACTGGCATGACTATTACCACACGTCCTCGTTCCGTGATGAGATGTGAAATTCCATGCCTTTGTTCTCCTTTTTTTCCCCGGCCCTGACCTTCCATTTTTCAATGTTTCAATTCTCCAAAGCCTTGCCTTCAATGCATTATAGAGCTAAGTTTGAGGCATTTGTCCTTTAATCTCTCTGCACTGCGTTGCTGACTCCATAGGGAATGTACTGGCGAATGGCGCTTCGCACTCCTGCCACTAGATGGAGAATGGCACGTTGCGTGACGAGCCTTACCTCACAGCCACTCGTCTCGGAACAAGAAGTGTGACAAGCAGATTCCCAAGGCCAGGGAGGGGAATCTCTCATCTCGCTTAAATCGCAGTTCAGGGGGTGTGGTCAGGACGAACGCCCATCATCATGCAATGGACATGCGGTAAGATTTCCTCGTACCAGTCCCAAGCTGGACCGCGAACAGCGATGAGATGGACGTGAAGTATCAACCCTAGTTAATCCTCACATAGGTCAGTGGTGGCTGTTGCCCATTGGGACTCAAGATGGCTAACATAAGAGAAGCCCAGATCAGAAGCACTGGCCTATTCCAAAAGGAGCTTCTGAGAATTACTATGACCTGATCCAGGAGATGCACCTTTTCTGCCACCGCCACCACCAACCCCTCCCGTAGGGCTCTTTGCTGTCTTTGTAACTCCATCCTTGACAGTAGGGGGAATGTGTCTGTCATTCTGGAGTGGCAGAGAAGATGGCTGTTTGTGCTGCCACACAGAAGAAAACACCTGGATCCACAGGCACAAGATGTGGAGGGCTGAATACTGTAATGGGGGAAGGGCACAGGAACAGCAGACTGACACAAGAACCCCGGCTTCCCTCCTGCATGAGGTGACAATTTGTGCATGTCTTACTGTTGGACTGGACCTCTGGCTAGGACTTGCAAAGGAAAGAATAGTCCAGGCCTTCCATGAAGCAGAGAGAGGCAACTGCCACAGTCAGGCAGAATATGGTGACTGTCACAAAAGGACAGGAAATTCTTAGTCACTCAGCTTCTTAGCCTAACATCCTTGCACTCCAAGATGAGAAGAGAGAGGAACTCATAAAGTTTTCTTTTTCTTTCATCTTCCATGTTGTTACAGTTGGGTGTTATGGTCCCAAATGTGGGCTGATGAACCTGGGATGGATGCCATTTGTTTTGCTTCAGGTAGCAAAATGTCTTCCAATTGTCTTACATCCAGTTATTCAGCTTAAAAAGGAATGCTGGGTACCATGAGCTTTCACATTCATTCATTCATTTTTAATTCCTCATTCATTCCTATATTTCAAGCATAGGATTCCGGGTGACTTAAATAACATTAAATACCGTATAACCCTGTATCCACAGATTTCACTTATCCACGGACTGAAAATATATATGTGGCATCTGGCACCCTCTAGTTCCCAGTACTGGTAATGCATGTCAAAATGTTTTATGGGATCCCTAACTGTACCATATACAGTATTTAGTGTTTGCTATTATCCGTGGATTTCAGTATCCGTGGGGGGAGTCCAGAACCAATCCCTCATGGAAACAGGGGTCCAATTTAAAACAAATACCCTTGAAAGATAAAATGAATTCTAGAATAGAAGATATAAAGTAAAAACTGAAACAGCCAAAATTACCCACTCAATTAAGACCCTTACTCAGCTGCCTGAGGTAAATACCCTGCCATCTGAGGGCCAAAGGAGCTAAACAGCATTTCCAAGAACATGGAGTCCTTTTGTGACTAGGGTGAGGCAAATAATAATAATAGCTCTTTAGTCAACTGTTCTTGGAACCCTTTATCTGTACGCCTGCCATTCCCAACCACCATTAAGGACAAAGATGCTGGATACGTCCCACAGAGGCCTGTCTGCTTGGATTTACAGAACGAACATATCAAAATTATAGGGTTGAAACTGGGAGGACAAGATGAGTAGTTGTGCTCCATAAGGAAAGCCTCTTGCCCTCCTGTGACCCCCATGCATATATTATGAACTGCTATACAGTAGTGATTTATGGGTTACCAGGTATCGGGAGTTCAATTCCCCACTGTGCCTCCTTGACAAGAGCTGGGTTTGAGGATCCATCGGGCCCCTTGCAGCCCTGCTGTTCTAACATTATTAATAAATTATAGTTCTTGTTTAATTTTATAGGCTATAATGAAGCCTTTGCCTGTGTGGATCATCATAACAAACTATTGGTTGTTCTGAAAGAAACTAGTGTGTCTCAGCACTTGATTCTCCTGCTCTATAACTTGCATCATGAACAAGAGGCTCCTGTTGTTTGTTTGTTTGTTTGTTTGTTAGATAGTTATACCACACATCTAGCAAATAGCTACTCTGTTAAGACAGAATATGGAGAGAAAGAATGTCTTGAAGTTGAGTCATGGCAACTGGACTTCTTTTTCTTGAGAGATTGAAAAGTTTCACTGCTCATCATTTCCCTCTCTCAAGAAAAAGAAGTCCAGTCGCCATGACTTGATGGAGAATCTTCACAGAGAGAAAGAATGGTTTTTTAAAATGTAGACCAGTGATGGCGAACCTTTAGAGACCGGGTGCCCAAATTGTGATTCAAAACCCACTAATTTTTGCAAAGTGCCAATACAGCAATTTAACCTGAATACAGGTGGCTGTGAAAGGGCGATGTCTGATGCCCACAGAAAGGGCTCCGAGGGCCACCTTTGGCGCCTGTGCCATAGGTTCGCCAACACTGCTGTAGACAAAGATGTTAGAGAAGGGTGTATTTTATTCCCCTATCTGTTCATTCTCTAAACAGAAAATATAAAGTGTAAAGACAAGACTAGAATCAGTGAAGAAGGAGTGAAAATTGAATAAGATATGTAGATGACACTATGGTACTGGCAGAAAGTAGTGCTGACTTGGAACAACTTTTAGTGAAAGTGAAAAAAGAAAGCAAGGTTTGTAGGGCTTGGTTATGTGCCATCAATTTGCCTCTGAGTTATCTCCAAAATGTCCTGTCCTCAACAGCTCTCCTCACCGCTTGTAAACTTAAGCCCTTGGCTTCTTTTGGGAAGTCAGTTCATCTCACATTGGGTCTTCCTCTTTTCCTGTTGGCTCCCACCTTCCCCTGCACTATTGTCTTTTCTAGCAAATCCTGCCTTCTCATGATGGACCCAAAGTAGGGCAACCTCAACTTCATCATTTTTTGCCTCTGGAGATAGTTTCTGCCTTTATTTGATCTGGGACTCGCTTGTTCATCTTTCTAGCATTCCCAAGCATCCGCAAAGCTTTCGTCCAGAACCACATTTCAAATTGAATCTGTTTTCTTTTCCTGTCTATTTTCTTTGCTCTCCAGCTTTCCCATCACATGTAGGGTGATTGGGAATATAAGACTACGAATGATCTTGGGAGTGGTATCCAGTGACATATTCTTATATTTAATTATCTTTTCTAGCTTCATTGCTGCCATTCTGAATTTTGGTCTTCTGATTTCTTTTTCTATTTGAACTGATGACTGAACCAAGTTATACTAAATTTCTAACCATTTTGATTTCTTTATTGACTACTTAAAACCTGTGTAGTGTTTTCTTAGTCAAGGTGAAATTTGTAAAATTTGGGATTATTTCATTTACTGTATTTATTTATTTGCTTATTTAGTCACATAGTGTTATGGTGAGGACCTGAAGCAGCTGATGATGTGGCTGATGATGTTTCTAGATGACACTTAATGATTGTCCAAAAAAAGCTACATGCATTAAAACCCACTTCAAATGCTGGCATAGCCATGTGTGGTTCAAAGATCCATGTCAATGCAAAGGGAAATGGTGTGGTAATACTGGTGTGTGCAATTAAAGGTGCCGCTGTGGTGCAAAAAAAGTCAGAATTTGAAATAGGCTTCTCAGATCTGTAGATCTGGCCAGTGACACGATTAGTTTCTGAGGAGAGCATGGATCGTCTTCAGGCTTACCAGAAGCCCCAAAATGATCTGTTGAAACACCTTGTTCCAAATTGTAAGGCTGGAGATCTGTGGAGCTTCCCGTGTTCCTATATTGCTTAACTAGGACTGTAATGTCATTCTAGATGTACTAGTCACAGTTTATCATTAATGGAAATAAAGAGTACATCTTTGTAGGCCTCTGTTTTTCTGTTTGTGCACAAAAAAGACAGAGCAAATATCATAGCAAAGATTTTGTGGCCCAATAAAGGTTAACAGAATTATCTCAGTGAGAGCTTATTTGGATTACAGCCCACTTCCTCTGACAAATTTCTCTAAATAACACAGCTATCCATTTGGAAAAGATATGATAGCAGGCAGGAAAAAGAGTCTTAAGGGAAAACAACAACTGGGTGTGTGGAAATCTTCCATACCGAGGAGAGGGAGGCTGTTTGTGTAACTATAGATCATGTGGCATAAACATGAGAGAGCTGTCCTTTGTTTTGTACCATGCAAGGGCAAGATGCAGTTAATCACTACAGGTTTAACACAAATAGAAGGAAGTAATTTGCCTTCTGTTTCCTTAAACATGTTTGGTCACTGTTACTGTAGAGACGTGACAGATGCTGTTTCTTGTCCCTTACAATAGATCCAATTCTACCTGTAAGCACAGTTAAGCAGCTTCTTTGGCAGGGAATTTTCAGTGCCACAAAAGGCCAGGAAATTATTCATCATTGATGGGTAACCCACTGAAGGGATATTTGAGGGATTTATTGACCCAGGTATCAAAAATGACTTGTCTGTGCTTTGAGATTGGTAGCACAATTGCTTGTTCTGCTCAGGCTTGGGCGAGCCGAGTAGTTAATGTGGCTGGTTTGTACGGTCTGCCTCCATTGTCATGTCTGGGTACACAACAGAAACATCTCCCCCACCCCCTTACACTAGTGCCTTCTGCAATGCTGCCAAAACAACCACAGTGAGCTTCCCTGCCCTCCAGCACAGGTTTTGTGGACACAGGCCTACTCACTCTCATCTTCTCCAAGGGTTGCTAGGTAACAGGAGGCCAGCAGAAGCCTCGGGAGACTGTTGTGTTCCACTACTGTACATCTCCAGGTAGAAAGGCAAAACCTAGGGCAAGCAAGGGTAGAGGAAGGGGAAATTTATATTTGAGGGGGGGGTGAGGTTTAAACCACTAGGTGTCCCTTTCTTCCAGCTAGCTCCAGATCTCACTAGGTGTCCCTATCTTCCAGCTAGCTCCAGGTCTCCAGGTCTCCAGGTCACCTCTAATATAAGCCAAATTTCTAGGTCTTTTGTTTCTAGTGTCACCTGTTTTCTTCTATGTCATAGAATCATAGAATCATAGAATCATAGAGTTGGAAGAGACCTCAAGGGCCATCTAGTCCTGTGGTTCTCAACCTGGTGGTCCCAGATATACCTGGACTGCGGCTCCCAGAAGCCTCCACCACTTGCTGTGCTGGAAGGGGTTTCTGGGAGTTGTAGTCCAGGAACATCTGAGGACCCACAGGTTGAGAACCACTTATTCTAGTCCAACCCCCTACCATGCAGGAACCCCCATCACAGTACCCCCGATAGATGGCCATCCAGCTTTTGCTTAAAAACCTCCAAAGAAGGAGACTCCACCACCCTCCGAAGCAGCATATTCCATTGCGGAACAGCCCTAACTGCCATGAAATTCTTCCTAACGCACATATTTTCATTTCCTTTGGTCCACACAGGCTCACCTCCTTGCCTTTGTTCGCTTGCATCCGTGCCTGTGTACTCCTTAGGACTAGTATTCTGTCTTGGGCAATGATGTCACTGAGGACTCAACTACAGACTGATACTCAATCTGAAGAAGAAGCTGAAGAAGCTCCTTGGATGAGTAGCGAAACGTTTTGATCCGACAAAAAAATAAGTCTAGTTGCCATGACTCAACTCCCAGGCATTAAGAAATGGAGGGTAACAGGACCAGTTTCTCAGCTGGGAATGAAGGGAGCAATAAAGGGTGCCAGGTGGGGGGTGTCTGTCATAAGCTATTGCCCCAATTAGTATATTTAAACTTCTGAAGGTGGAAATTTCACAGCCTGCACACACAAACACAGTAAGAGATTTAAGACTTTCCAGATTTCATTGGACTGGAATTCCCATCCTCCCTCACCATTACCAGTGCTACCCAGGAGTGATGGAAACTGAAGTGCGAGATTATCCAAAGATCCAAAACCTGACCACTCCCTCTGCTAAAGAAAACATGTGTTCTTCTGCCTATTGTATTTTATTGTAAATGTGTGTACGCGTGCATGTGTGTTTAATTTTGTGGAATCAAGCTCTAATCTTGCCTGAACTTATTCCATTATCTTCTATTTGGCTTTTTAAATATGTCCTTCCATTCCTCCCTGAGATATCAGATAAATGATACGACATATCTCCTAAAACGGAGCTAAAGGCTGATTTCTCACCACCCTCATTTTCCAGATCTGATAAACTAAGCCTGGATGGTGCTTGGGTAGAGATTAGAGGCTATTTCAAAGCTTGTGACACCATCATATGCTATACTTTACTCAATCCTATGAATTTAATTTGGAGGGTGTTTCAAAGATACAACAGTTTCCATGGAAATTATTGTAGACTACTGTCACAACAAAAGTCAGATTTATATCTCTTATGTCATCAAGCTTACCAAGGCCCCTTAAATGGCATGCTGTAACAAACAAATATATATATATTTAAAGTTTGCTGTTTGTAGGGTTCATTTATTCCAGCGGTTCTCAACCTGGGGGTCATGACCCCTTTGGGGGTCGATCGACCCTTTCACAGGGGTTACCGCGAGTGAGGGAAGCTTGGTGCTCACCAGCTACCGTTGCACCCCTGGGGAGGCCTCCTGCCTGGCCACAGGAGCCCCTTGCCAGCCACTGTCTGTCCTTCCCTTGCCAGACCGGAGCGTGAAGCTCACGACAGTGCCTTGCCTCGGCCCTCCTCCTCCTCCTCTGCAGGTGATGGAGCAGTGGGACCAGTGGTGGTGACCTATAGCAGCGGCCAGAGCAGGAGCAGAAGCAGGAGTGGTGGGGGGACTCCCTGGAGCAGCTGCCTTCCCTACCAACCAGGCAGCATTGCTGCTGGTGCTGCTGCCTTGACCGCTGCTGGTGCTGGGCTCAGGCTCAGCGGCGGCCTGAGCAGCGGGCTCAGCGTGGCTAAGAAGTGTGACAAGCCATGCGCCAACCGACGCCGGTGCCAGCCTGCCACCAGCCAGTGTGAGTGCCAGCTCGGCTGGGTCAGGGATCAGTGTCAGCACTGCAGGGGGCGCTTCAGGTGGGTCAGAAAGGAGCCCACGTGGGCCAAGGGAGGGAGGGGAGGAAACCACTGAAATTGCCCCCTCTTGGGTCCTCCTCATCATGCCAACAATGGTTGTGGGTCTCTCCCCTGGATCTGGGAAATTATATGGGATATTTTTTGGGGGGGGGGGGGGAGTGAGAAAAAATCCTTCTAATAGCTTGCAACCAAGTTGCTTTGACTTTATAGGTTATAACCAGTACTTTGAATTGAATCCAAAATGTTTATTTATTTGTATTTATTTTTGAGCATTTTTACCCTGCCTTTCTCCTTGGAAAAGGATCCAAGGTGGCTTACAGTAAAGAGAGTCTATACAGTCCATTACAAATGTTGTAGCAATGGAGCTTATAACTGACTGGCTCCAGTCATCAGTCTGACTTCCCAGCGTGTTGAACCAGCTGAAGTTTCTGAACAGCTAAGCCTTGGACTTATTTGAAGTTTCCATCTCAGTCAATTAACTATCCATTGTCATGTCTACAACTGCAGGGAAAAATGTTCCCACATGTAGTGCTCTCCTAGGGCCAGCTGGCACATCGCAAGATGCCATAAACATATCATGCTTTAGGAGAAAGCCCTCTCAACGATATATCAAGCAGTTCTGTACATCTTTTTTTAAATCACATTCTCACCCCGGGAAAAAAATCCAAGGAAAACCAGGCAAACCACAGATAGCCATAGTATATATTAGAAATCAAAATAAACATGGACAGGACATCACTAGACAGCTGGTTTCATTGTGTATTAATCACCGCAGCAGAATGCTGCCTGATGTCATGTGGCTTCCTCCCAAAAATTCACGTTGATCCCATGCTTGTTTTTTGCCAGATATTGAAGTGGCCATTAAAGTTGTGTTTGGCAAGGAAAATTGGATTGGTTTGCAGCATGTATGCAGTGGAAAGCTTTTTGCAAACTGGAATCAACACTGGTGGTTTGGCAGATAGCTCCAGACTTAGGTGGTTACTTCACGTCCTTCTTTGTTCCTCTGCTAGCTTTGTACCGTGACAGCGTTGGTAGCAATCACAGGGTTTTGTCCCTGTTTCAGTGTTCCCAAGGTCGTGATAACTTGTCTCGTGACAAGTGTTACCTCACAGACTTGTACCGTGACACTTAATTTGTCTAGCTTCCTTTTTCCTTTTGTGTGTGTGTGGGGGGGGGTGTAAAAATCCTTTTTTGATATTTTGCTTCTGAAAAGTAAAAATCTTTGCAGGCAGGGAAGGAGTCTGCGGCTGGTCTGGCTAGCTTTCACTTTCTCCACGTGGCCAGATTGGAATGCTCCTGGTGATAGCCTTTGGGCTTTCTTTGATCTTTATTCCTTTTGCTTGCTAATTAATTGTCTGTCTAGTGTCCCTCTTGCCTGGCTTTGAAGTTTGGTTTGTTTTATTGGTATTTAACGGAGGAGGGCAAGGGGGTGGTGATCATCTAGGGTACCTTGGACACAGTTTTCTGGGAGAAACGAATGTTTTGTTACATGACAGTTGTTACCGCACAGTGTCTTGTGTCGCAAAAGAAACCGAGAACAAACCGTGACAAGAAAATACCCTACTCCAGCGCCAGGTACAGATTTGTCTCGCTTAGCACCCGTTCCTGGGGCGTGGTCGAGACAAATTTCAGCTGTTGCATGACAGACGTGAAGTAAGATTTTTTTTTGTACAGCTCTGAAGCACAACATATGTGAAGTAACTGCCTTACACAGCGGCTGTTTATTTCCGCCACTGTACCCAGTACCCACATTGCCTCTCATCCAGTTTTCAAAGGGGAATCCCTGCCGGGCGGGGAGGTGGTGTTAATGGGATTGGGGAGGAATGGATTCCTTTGCAAATCTCTTCCCCCTCATTATTTCTTTGTCTCCGACTGTTGTTGCTACATTTATCCTTCAGACTGCTGACAGAATTTTATAGGCTAAGCGTTTCTCCATCTTGATGATATTTTTATACATTAAAAAAAACAAATTCCCTTGATTTTGGATACCCATCTTCCCCCTTGAATCAGAAAAGGCAAAAACTACAGATGAAACAGGGGTGATTGTTCTTATTTTGTCTTTCTGGTACAGGTGGATTTCATTTTATGGAGCTGCCTTTTCATAGGATTGGCAGCCATTAGGTATATTTTTGTCACTTGTTCACTATGAAGTATACAGTAAAATAGGCATTTTGTTCTGGAGTGTGTGTGTTCTCTTGACTCCATGTCCATAATCATAGGCTTTGTTCTCTGAATTCTACCATTCAGGAGAGGTATTGTTCAGGGTTCCAGCCGGCTGGCCGGCCATACCCCTACTACTATAATCCAACCCATTACCCTCTGAAGAGTTGGGCTGTCTTTTTTCTATAATATTTCCCCATGCAGCTTTTCTGCCAATGTTTCCTTCTTGTTCATAGAGGATGCTGTTTGGATTTATATTCTTAATGGGATAAATCCATTTCTTATTAGCATAGAAGGTGTGATCAAAAGGTTGACTTGGGTGCAGTGGATGATGAATATCAGAATGAATGAAACACGGGACACAAGCAGCAGCCTCTTCCTTCTAAAGCAGATTGGAAACATTCCTCTTAAATCACAGTAATCCAAGTGTACCTTTGTACAGGTGAGCCCTGGGTGAGGCTCATTTGGCATAAGAACAAGCAAATGATTATTTCCACCCTCTGCACCAACATACTGCACTTGGCTTAACCCTCTCCACCACCAACAGCAAGTTACTATTTCGGATCTTGTTTTCTTTGCTGGATGTTAGGTTTACATAACATAAGAACATAAGAACATAAGAAGAGCCATACTGGATCAGGCTAAAGGCCCATCTAGTCCAGCTTCCTGTATCTCACAGTGACCTCACCAGATGCATCTGGGAATGCATGAGACTAGATATCTATCTCCTGATACTACTCCCCTGCATCTGGCCCTTGAAGTACCCCAGTTTTAAGCCTGGAGATTACACATCCCCCCATCATGGCTTTAACCTGTGATGGACTTTTCCTCCAGGAATCTGTCCAATCCCCTTTGGAAGGCATCCAGGCCAGATGCCATCACCACATCCTGTGGCAAACAACAAAAGGTTGTACTACAAAAGGTTTCAGCAAAAACAACAAAATGATCCTGATAAGCCTGATGTTTCCCCATGCCTCCTGCATGAGATATCCACAGATTCTTCAGTAGACCCAACTTCATTGTGACCTTCCATCCTTAAGCCTTCAGAAAGACAGCCTAGAAAATTTTATTTTCAAAGGTACAGTATTAGTCCTCCTGATCTCCCCCATGAGTATGGCCATACCAGCTCGGTGATTCTGGGAGTTGGTAAGGCCAGAAACACCACCATTGCAACCCTCTGTCCAGAAGTGTCTAGACTTTACTTTCAAATTACTCCAAAGCACACTTTGGAAAAGGTACTTTTGAAACTACAATTTCATAGCCATGGTGGTAGTTGTAATCTTTAAAATGTGACTTTTCCAAGCTTGCATAGCACAATCAAAATGTGTCCCTGGTTTCCTCTTGATTCATCAGGGTCCCCCCACCCCCATCACAAGATATTAATTCTGTTATTTTCTGGAGAACTTCTTACATCTTTTGCTCAGAATAGAGTTATATGAATGATTGACTTTCACCCTCCTTAGATCTAAGGCAGGGCTGCTCAAAGTCCGGCCCGGGGGCCAAATCCGGCCCGTCAGGCCATTCTGAGTGGCCTGCGGCTGGCTGGCCCGCCCCTCCCTCCCCCTCCTTCGCCCCATGTTTTTTTGAAAAAAATATATTCTGCCAACACTGACACCGCCGGGAACCTTGTGAAGCTCGGCGTACGCACGCAGGGTGGTGCGTGGGTGGGCCGCTGCCACTGGCATAGCTGGGAAGCTTGGGCGACACCGGAGGGGAAATGTGTGAGGTTGGGCGCACACGTGGGACAGTGATCGGGCGGGCTGCACCACTGGCACCGCTGGGAAGCTTGGGCGGATGGGCACACAGGCGGCCTGCCACCACCGGCACCGCAGGGGGATGTGTGGGGGTGGGAAGGCCAGCGGGCCTCTGCCACCGCCAAGGAACTTTGGGGTGGGTTGGCGGGCGAGCCGTCGCCACCACTGGGAAGCTTGGGGGGGGGAGTGCAAGGTCGCACAGATCGCCTCTTCCAAGGGGCGACCTGTGGCCATGGCTCCCTGTGCTTCCTTTGGTCCCCACCTTCCTTCCTTCCTCTCATGGTTTCCACCTCCCTCCTTCCTCCTTCGTTGTTCCCCACCTTCCTTCCTTCATCCCTCCCTTCCTGGTTTCCCACCTTCCTTCCTTCCTCTCTTGGTTTCCACCTCCCTCCCTCCCTCCCTTGGTCCCCGCCTTCCTTCCTGAGGGTGGGGTTGCAAGGGGTCAGTGGGTGGGGCTTATGGATCAGTGGGGTGGGGCTTGCAGTGGGGTGGCAGGGTCGGGGAGCAACCGGCCCCTGAGACATCCTCAGCCATCAAATCTGGCCTTCCTTACAAAAAGTTTGGGCACCCTTGCTCTAAAGGCCAGTTTTGGTTCCTCCTTCTTGACACATGTATTTCTACATTTTTTCATGTTTTTAATATTTTCTGACTCTGGATAAGTGAATTAGTGGATCTCTATCTCACAGATTAGGAGCCCCAACCATATTGGCTTCTTAATGATGTGAGCCTCCTTGGGTTCATGTGAAAAGGAAGGTGAGAAAAAATTATAAACAAAGAAGCAAATAAAATGTCTTAACTAT
>JAHTLZ010000175.1:369394-387444 GCA_023846285.1 Phrynocephalus versicolor
AAGAAAGAGAATGTATGGTTTCCATGCAGCCCTGATTTTTAAAAAATCTTGTGAATTAACTGGGCTAAACTCAATAAAGATCAGCAGCAGGGGCTTTGTAAAGGGTCTGTTGGTGTCGCCTCCCCTGTCAGAATATCCTTGATGTGACTAGTGGCTGAACAGCCAGGTATCCAACAGGTGTAGTGGTCATCACTGCCTTAAGAGACTACTTAAAGTGGTATGGGGCGGTATATAAGCAGAACACTTTTGCTTTGCTTTGATGATGAAACGATAGCCAACTCCCCCAGTCCTTTGTCATTGGCAGTCTAAGCTTAGAATTCTGGGAGTTGTGTTCCAAGACATCTGGAGGGCCGAAGTGTGGACATGCGTGTGCAGATACTTGGCAGTACAACTCCTCCTGGAACTGGATCTTACTGCTTGACCTCAGGCATAGCATAATATCTGGCTCCCTCTAAGGCAGGCCTGCCCAAAGTCTGGCCTGGGGGCCAAATCTGGCCCGTCAGGCCATTCTGAGTGGCCCAAGGGTGGCTGGCCCGCCCCTCCCTCCCCCTCCTTCGCCCCATGTTTTTTTTTAAAAAAATCTTCTGCCAACACTGACACCGCCAGGAACCATGTGAAGCTCGGCGCGCACACACCGGGCGGCACGCAGGCAGGCTGCGCCACCAGCACTGCTGGGAAGCTTGGGCGGATGAGCGGTCTGCCACCACCGGCACCGCAGGGGGAAGTGTGGGGGTGGGCAGGCCAGTGGGCCTCTTCCACCGCCAAGGGGCTTTGGGGTGGGCCGGCGGGCGAGCCGTCGCCACCGCTGGGGAGCTTGGGGGGGGTGCAAGGTCGCCCAGATCGCCTCTTCCAAGGGGCGACCTGTGGCCACGGCTCCCTGTGCTTCCTTTGGTCCCCACCTTCCTTCCTTCCTTCCTTCCTTCCTCCTTCGTTGTTCCCCACCTTCCTTCCTTCCTCTCTTGGTTTCCACCTCCCTCCCTCCCTCCCTTGGTCCCCACCTTCCTTCCTGCAGGTGGGGTTGCAAGGGGTCAGTGGGTGGGGCTTATGGGTCAGTGGGTGGGGCTTGCAATGGGGTGGCAGGGTCGGGGAGCAACCGGCCCCTGACACATCCTCAGCCACCAAATCTGGTCCTCCTTACAAAAAGTTTGGGCACCCTTGATCTAAGGGCAACAAAGCATCTGTGGAGCCCCTACATAGAATGTACTCAACCAATATGACGTTCCGCATGAACCAGTGTGATATTGTTGTTAGTATCAGAACAGGACCTATATCGAAAGCCCTAGGTGACTAACAGTAGCCATCATCCTAATTTACCCCCAAAATTGTTTTATTAATAATCATATTAAAATACAGTAATAACTTGGTTTATGCGCATAATCCATTTCAGAAACATGCTTGTAAACCAAAACACTACTATAGCAAAGCAAATTTCCCCATAAGAAATAATAGAAACTCAGACGATTCACTCTAGGCTCCCATAGACTACATACTGGACACACAAAATGCCAAAGCTCACAAAAGAAGTTGGCTAGAAGTCCACGTCTACACCATAGTTTAGGTACCTGGCTGTGGAATCTGCAATGCTTGGGACTAACAACTGGATTTTACTCTTGTGTTTTTAATGTGACAAAACTAAAGTGCAATTTGTAGCCATATTGTGAGACGGAAGATGGACAAAAAGCGCAGACGAGTGTTGGGTCGTCCGCTAAAGGAGAAATTAAGACAACTCATACTTATATAAAAGAGGAAGGAACAAAAGAGGGTAAAGAAAAGGAGGAGGTGCCAGGGAAGTTATTTTTTGGATCTGGGAGACAGATAAATACAGGGCTGGTGGAGAAAGAGGAGGAAGAGAAACAGAAAGACAAATTCAAAGAGGGTTATTTAGCCATCATAAAAGAAGTGAAATTATGGGAGGACATATATACAGGATTGTACGACATTTGTTCAGAGGTAAAAAACAAAGGGACTCAGACAGAATGTGAAGTTGGGAAATCAAAGGAAACTAAAGAAATTAGTACACAGGTGGAAATTGGAAAGAAGGAAAATAAATCGGTCAGAACACAGACCCCAGTAGAGAGATTGAAATCAGGTTGGTGGGAATACAAGTGGTGGAAAGTGGTAGGAGACAGATATTTAGAGATGAGGAGGTGCAAACAGAGAAGCGTGAGGAAGATGACAACAGAACAAGGGAGGGGCAAGGGTTAGCGAGAGGACGGTCGGTTAGGGGAATAACGGCTGGGGAGGAGAAGGAGAGACAGAGGGGAAAAGAACATGGGAGAGGAAGAGGACAAGATCTCTCTCTCCCAATTCCTCTGGGAATAGCCATTCATGATTTAGGAGGTAACCGTCCTTTCCAAGGTTACCCGAGGTATAATAAAGATCCCAATCCCCCGGGATGGATCCCAGGTTGGGGATGGGATCATCCCCTCCAAGCACCTCCTCCTTTTCAAAGGAAGGCAGTTGGTGGGGTGTTGAAGAAAACTTTCACGGGCAAACCAGAATGAATAATAATCCTTTTGTTAATACTGAAAGAAATATGTTTGAAAGTTGTAATCCAAGTTTGAGTACTCCGATACTGACCCCTCAAGTTATTCAAGACAAAGAGCAAGAAAAGAACAGATAACTATGTGAGTCAATTAATAAAAATTTATTAGATCTTTCATTGAATCCTGACCATCATTTAATCTCACCGGTGGAAGCATTAATCCAGATAGAAGAACCCTTACACATATACACACTTGACTAACTGCCCCGTGACTAGAAATGGTTTGAAAAATAAGAATGGATGTTGAAAACAACTTAAATAAAAATATAAATACTGTATAAAGAAAAATAAAACAAACTCTTAACCTGCAGTCATCTTTAAAAATCTTTGTGGCTGGTCCAAGGGATATCTCCCTTCCTCTCCCCCCTCCTGCTTTTGAGGCTTTGCTGAGAACGTTCCAGACAATGACCCACAATCCAGGAGAGAGAGAGAGGGAAAGCCACCACTGGCTCACTTGTGATCATGTGATCTGCTCCAGTGCTTGTATATCAAGACATTGCTTGTTGATCAGGGCAAAATTTAGAAGACATTGTTGCTTGTTGTGCAAAACACTCTTAAACCTAAGTATTACTGTAGTTATTAAATACTGTATATCTGTTTGGAAATGGAAGCCTTCCTTAGAGGAAGAGTATCATTCAAATAAGTGCAGTGAAGTCTTCATTTAAGCACACTGGGTCTCTGACAGCTGTCTCATAGCACCCGGATGATACTGAGTGATGGTGGTGGTTCTCTGCTCCAGCACAGGACATTTATTAGTCTATCTAACACTCTGGATAGCTCAGTGGTTTAAGCATCTCAATGTGGAGCCAGATGTAGGGAATTTAATTCTCCACTGCACCCGCCTTGACTTGATGATCCATAGGGTCCTTTGTAGCTCTGGAGCGCAAGATTATTATCTGTTAACCCGGTGGTGCGTGTTCATGCATGAATTTATGGGAGTGCCCAAAACACTTTTATAAAATTTGCCTACAGTAGTTAACAATCATGAACAACTCCCTCTGGTGTCAGAAACACTGTTGTGTCCTGACATGCATAAAGGACATTGCAAGAATCATCTCCCGACTTTTGTATCTACCAAGCCCATAATTGGTCCATTAAAAGATCAGACTAGCCACAGCCTTGTTTGGTTTGCCATGCACTTGAAATATGCAGCTTAACTTAGGTATAGAAACTACCAACAGCTGCCTGCTCTCCACATGCTGTTTGGACATACTTTGTTTGCTGCCAATGGTGACATCATGTGCTTGTAGCTGATTAGATGGGTTAATCTGAGGCGCTGTTTAGCTACCAAGATGGTGAGTCTACGTTTAAGCAGCTTTCTTGTTGAGCTTTCTGTTCCACTCTTATCAGTTCCTACAAGTTTGGAAATTAAGAAATAGAACATAGTATGATTATTTGTTTGGTGTTATTACTGATACCATCTGTAGAAACAAGATTTCCCCTCCACCCCGTTTTCCTCCTGCCTCCATTGGGCATTGTGATAATTAGATTACTTCACAGATAATCTGTGTAACTAATTTAATTCCACACGTTAGAACACATTCTCTCTCTCTCTCTCTCTTAGCTACTGGACACACTTTTTTCCCTTTGATTTGTCATCTCTGTGAATTTCCTAGTTTAATTTAGATTGGGTTTTCTCCAGTAGACGAAAGAACGGCTTAGAACTGTCCATTGGACTGCCATCCCCATAAGCCCTAAACAACATTGTTAATGGTAAAGATTTGTGTGAACTGCAGTTCCCATCGGCCAAAGAGGGATTATCCATTCTCACTTAATATGAACATTATCCCATCCAGTTTAATTCTCTACAGCCATCCTATATGTTTTCTTTTTTTTCCACCTCAACCATACCATTTCTTTTATTTCAATCTGCTTCTACACTTAGTACAGTTTGATCTGCTGAATTTATCACCCAATGTTCCACTTTTGGAATGAATTAGTCAACTATGCATTTACATGGAACTTTGGACTAGGTGTCGGTTAAGCTGCCTGGCCATACTGGAGCCAGTGTACATCCAGGCAGTGCCTGGATGTACACATGGCTCCAGTGTGTGTTAAGACCATAGCAGCCCCAGTGCTTTTTTGTTAACTAGTGCAGTCCCTCAAAGCCCATCTGCTCCTGTACTAGACTGGATATATCTGTTCAGGGACCTTGGGAAGTCTTAGAAATGTCTCCTGGTAGACCCTTTTTGCTGTCTGTCCATCTCCTCACCCTCTCCCCCCCCCAAACGATTTCTCAGCCAGACGAAGAATTCATGGAAAATATTTATTCGTTTGTTCACAGAACATACAGACTTCAGACGATTGATCTGGAAAAGGGTGGACACGCCAAGTGCAATTCACAAAAGAAATTTACTGCTATTTCAGGAATGTTGGTCTGGATGTGGTCACTGGTTTCGAGAGAGAGCGCCATGCTTACACAGTAAGCAGAACACTGTACCAAGGGACACGACTCGCCAAAACCCAGAGCAAGGGAAAAAAACCCATCCATGAAATAGATGCCCTTTTGAAGAACAATGCAACTTACAAGTGTCCTAACAGATCTTTACTTCCCCTGTACAGAGAAGCAAACATGAAGTACTGCCTTATCCCTTGGATTCAGAAATGTCATACATAAATTAAACCTGTCAGAGATCTTTTTTATTACCTGTCATAATAATAATTTACCCAGCAAAACTTCTACAAGCATCATTACTTCTACCTTCAATAACTTCAGTTGTAGTTTAATCTTCATTACACCTTCCAGAAAAGTGCAAATTATAAATCTAGGAGTCATTAGTTTTTCCACATTGATTTCATTTCCAACAACGCAACTGAAATTATACAGTTTCTCAGTTCTAATTCTGTCTTGTCAGTGAGAGTCAAACATTATGATTATTAAAATTTCAACCTAACACATAAGCCAGCATTTCCGTTGCAAAGTCCCAAGTTCACACAGTTCCAAATAATGTCAGCTTAAATTACATAACATTAGAACAAATGATGCTATTAATATAATAATAATAATTATATAAATAAATAAATATTTAATTATTAAATATCCCCCTTTCCCCACTTGCTGGGAGAGAAAGGAGGAACTTCAACCTCCCAGCATTACAATGTAGCGTCAGTTCAATTCAAGTACTGTTTGACGTCAGTCACTAGTGCTGATTAAGAGCAAACTTGCTCCCGAGTGCCGGAAGGATCTGGCCGTATTCCCAGTCATCAGTTGCTCAAGTAAAAGGCATGCTCTTCTCAGGCCCAGGATCCTTCTGCACAGCTACTGGGAACCCCTGCCTTTCTGACAGTCCTTCCTTTTTTCCCTTCAAGGAGCTTCAAAATGCAGCCGGACTCTGCTCCAAAAACTGGGTGATGTCAAGGGTCGATTCGGGGGTTGTCGTCTCCTCCTCTCCCCAGTTCCAGTGGGTAGCGTTGGCAGCGTCCGCGAGTTCTGGCAAGGACGTTGCCGGAAGGGGCTCTTCCAAGAGGTAGGGTTCTCCAGGGGATTCCTCCATCTCCCAGGAGCAACTGGAGGTGTTCTCCTCAGTACTCGAAGAAGGCACCATGGTGGGGAACTCCTCCTCAGCGTTGTAGATTTGGACGACGAGAATAGCAAGAAGGATGAAGAGAAGCCGTTTGGCATAGTTGGGCTCTTCAGCAGGGTAGTAGCGCTTTGCCTGTGAATGCAAAGGAAAACAAATAGTTTTAGACACAACAAAGAGAGGGGATAGCCCAATATTCTTTGTCAGCAATTAACAGCTTGGAAAAAAAAACTAACTTTGGGAACTTCATCTCCCAGAATCCTCCAGGCTGCATGGCTGGAAGTGGTGGGATTACTTACAAAGATCCATTTTCAAAGTCATTTCTTCTCAGTTAACAATGTCCCAGGGTAGCTTTTTTTGCTCCTCAAAAATGCAGTGGCCTTTCCTATTTTTGTAACCTACATTTTTTAACTCCTGATATTTGTTTATTTTTTTCCTCCATGTAGGAATATTGCATTCCTCCAACGCACTGTTCTTTCTCTCCCTTCACCTGTGTATGTGTGTTGTGTCGTTACAGTCGTGACCGACTCTCCGTAGCCTCACCTTTATTTAGGGACGCTCCAGTGTGTGATTGCTTTGCTCAAATCAAATATTCGGTGAAGCCACTGAATGTGGCAGACTGCACCAAGCTGGTCTGGGGCTACACCAGAGAGGCAGAGTCCTTGCTACTCCAGGCAAAGGGAAAGCTTTTAGTGCAGGACTCAAGGTATTAACTCATCTCTGCAGGGCTGTACAGAGGGAAGGCCTTGCAGCATGTTGGAGCAAGTAAATGGGAAGTGAACAGCTTCTCAACCCAGAGCTGACTCAGCATGGAGATGAGATCATCACCCTCTTCCCTTTAGCAAGACTCAGTAGGGAGGTAAGTGGCACTCCACCTACTTGTGCTTGTTTCTGCCAAACATCCTGCCTTTTTAGTTCCACCTGTTGGATTTCAGCCAACCAGGCAAGGATCAAAGGCACAGGGAGACCAGGCGAACAGCAGAGCTGGCCACAAGCAGAAGGGAACAGATGGGGACTATTGAGCTTCACAAGAGACCAACTGGGAATGTCCCAGATCTTAGCCCTCATACATTATCCCACAACTGGAGAGGTTCTGGCATTCCAGCGGTTTTCTTAAATCTACAATTTCCACAATTATTTTCTGTTAGTCTTTATTGGACCACCTACTGTGCTTGGCCTGTTGACTTGCCCAAGGCTGCGATTTTCTATCCTCTTATATAATTTAGGAGCGGGGCTTACGTCTGGGTAAGGCAGGCTGCTACGGTTCTCTGTTCAGAGACCCAAGATCTTATCCATCCCTTCTGTTCTGGACTTTGGGAGGCTCAACGCTCCCTCCGCAGGGATCCAGGGCTGCGTTCGCCTTTTATAGACCTCCCGCCGCCGTGCCTCCGTCCGTGAATGCGCGCTCCTCCTGACTTACCACTGGGGGGTAGAGGACTCGCCGCGATCGCCTCTTGATCCTGTGCGTCTTGGAGGCTTTCCTGTGAGTTGGGCTGATCTCGACCTCGGGGAGAGGATCGAAGGTGAAATACTGGGGCCCCGTGGGCTCCGGCCTGGGGCGGCGGACTTCGGGCATCTCCAGGGCAGTCAGCCGGGGCTCGCAAGCGTAGCACATAGCGGGCGAGAGAGTCATGCGTCGTGCGCGTAAAGCAGCGGGGAGCGTGGTTGAACTGGCGGGTCTGCCTTCGAGCGGCGGCTTTTATGCAATCCCGGGGTGGTGTTTTTTTTTTTCCTCCCTCCCTGCCCGGAAACGGATTGGCTAAGGAGACGAGGAGGGTGGGGACGCCGGGCGGCTGAACGACAGCTCACTTTGGAAAGTCCACTCTTGTCAAGCTCTCTGGGGTTCTGCTTGCCGAGGGTGTTGTGTCACGTACAGCCTCCGGGGTGGGGGGGGCGGCGGGGGGGGGGAGTGAAAGGGAAGGAGGAAGGGTTGTGTAATGAACGGCCTCTGCGGAGGTCGGGGAAGGGAGATCCCTTCAGGAAGCATAACAAAAAAGCACACACTGTCTGCAGCCGCAACCTTGCAACAACAGACATCTTGGCTCCAGAAATACTTAAGAAACAGCCTTTTACAACTGCCCTTCTTGCCTCCAACAAGAATCCTGGCTACAACAACATCTAGCCATGGGTTTTAAGAACATCATCTAACCAAGGGCTTTAAAAGTAACCTCCTGGTGAAGAATGTCTTTCACCATCATGTCAGCACTTCTGGGACCTGCTTTGAAGAAGGGTGATTTATTGCACTCGAAAGCTTGCAATATTCCTTTTTTTAATTTTTAATAGTGGCCTATGAAGGTATCGCCTGTAACCTATATTTGCAATTGTGTTTGTGATGGCCACACGGCTCAACTCCTTTTTGCCTTCAACACAATGAGAAAGAGCGAGAGAGTGAGAGAGAGAGCGAGAGCGTCCTGCCTGACGCACACCACACAGTGGCGGTTTGGCCACCAACAATTCAGAAATGGTTTCCCTGATTGTGTGTTTGTGGAGAAACTAGAGTCGCTTCAGTAAAAGCAGCCTGGCCCTAGTCCAACAACTGAATGTGGCATAAGAAATGTGTTAGTTTTTAGCAGGCTACTAAGTTAACTGCTGCCCGAATTTCCCACCACCATCATGCCTTCTGTGTGGTGTAGCAGATAAAGTGAGAAACTGGGACTCTCTCTCTCTCTCTCTCTCTCTCTCTCTCTCTCTCTCTCTCTCTGTGTGTGTGTGTGTGTGTGTGTGTGTGTGTGTGTTCTGTGCCTTGAAGTCTGAACCCATTCACAGCAACCTGAATAGGGCTTTCAAGGTGAGATATTTTCAAGAGTGGTTTTGCCAGTTCCCCTCCCACAGTGAGCTCCCATGGCCAAGTAGGGATTTGAACCCAGGTCTCCAGAAAGTCCTAGTCCGTCACTGGAACCCGGGGGCACAGAGGTTAAACTGATGTACTGTAGCCAAAACTGTGTTCACCACCAGGGGTTCAATCCCAGGGAGTTCACTGGAGGTTCAGTCAGCTTTCCATCCTTCTGAGGCAGAAGGCAGTAAAATGAATACCTGGGGACAATGTGCAGCCTGCATAATTAAACTGTAAACCAGCCAAAGAGTGATTTAAGTTCTATAAGGCTGTATATAACCAGAACTCTTTGCTTTGCACTACATTACACTAGGAATGTCAGGTCTGGAGACTAGGGAAACCCAATCCTTTAATATCACACCCTGAAAAACCTATTAGGGCTGCTATACCTTAGTTCTGACTGGATGGCATGCACATACATTAAAAGGAGGGGGACAATCCAGTCAGTGTTTTTTAATTTTAAAAACAACAAACCAACACTGGAATAAATTTGATGATTTTTAAAATCCCAGAATATTTGATTATTTTGTTCTTCTCTGTTTCTTTCCCCCCTTTATTTTTGCCAACAGGCTGAAACAGACTACTAGTGTGTCTGTGATGATGATGATGATGATGATGATGATAATGATGATGATGATGATGATGATGATGATGATGATGATTTTGAGAACCCTCTAGAGCAGTAATTCCCAACCTTGGTGTTCTTGGACTAAAATTCCTAGAAGCCTTTACTACCAGCTGAGCTGGCCCGGGTTTCTGGGAGATGCAGTCCAGGAACAACTGGGTTATCCAAGTTTGGGAACCATAACTCTACACTGGTAGTTTTCAAACATGGGGTCCCCAGATGTTCTTGGACTGCAACTCCCAGAAGTCCTTGCCTTCACAGTTAGTGGTGAAGGTTTCCAGAGTTGCAACCCAAGAACATCTGGGGACCCCCAAGTTTGAGAACAAGGGGTGTGTAGATGAACAGTGAATCCCAAATATCTGGGGCTGCATATATTCTTGGACTACATCTTCCCAAAGCCCTAGTTAGCACAGTCAATGCCCAGCTTTGGGGAGTTATAATCCACAAATATCTAGGACCACAAGTTAGGGAACCGTTACTCCATAAATATGACATTGGATATAAAAGCTGCACTGCAAGGATCCAAAGAAAAGAGGGTGTGTGTTTTATTTACAATGTGAAATATAGAATTTTGGCCACTCTGCCCATCAGTTCTTCTCTCCAGTAACATTTGGATCTCTTGCTTTTAATACTGTAATTTTCCCCAAGGATTTTTAGTAGTCATTCCTTTGTAACCAATTGAAATAAACCTGTTAGTCATTAAGGTGCCTAACTCGTTTGTTAGGTTTTTTTTTCTTGTGGTTTTTGTATGCAATCTAAAGGCAAGAGTGAGTGATAACATTTGTTAATAATAATAACTGTGTGCCACCAAGTCAGTGCTGATTTATGGTGAATGTTTATAGGGTTTTCTAGATAGAGAATACTCAGAAGTGTTTCCCCATTCCCTTCTTCGGGGGGGGGGGGCACCCTAGGACTCTGAAGCTTGCCCAAGGCCACAAAGTCTGGCTCTACTCATTGGAAGCACAGTGGGGGGTTGAACTCTCAACCTCAGGGTCTGTAGCCAGAGACCTAACTGAAGTACCTAGCTTTTTTAAAAAAAGAAACATAAGCTAGCCATTGACTTCTCCAGGCTGGGCACCACAGGGCTGTGGGTGGTGAGGAAAAAGCCCCATAAAGGTTGAAGAAAATCAATGCCAGATCTGCAGGCCAGGTTCCTTTATTAAAAGCAAGTTGTTAATTTTATTTATTTTGAATAAATACAATAAGTTGCAGTGTCAAACTCTGGGTGGTTTTGATTCCAATGTCTCCTCCAGGTCTTACTAGAACAAAACATTGCCATTCATTCACAGGTACCAATAAAAGAAGACAAGACCCTCAGGCACACTCTCTACAAAAAATACAAAAGGAAAAGGGTTTGTGAAGGGGGGGGCAGAGAGACAACAACAATGAAGGCCAAGCACAAGGCTCTTATGTTTGGAAGTTCCTCAGCTCAGTGGGATGAACCGCTGGTGGAAATTTCCCCTCCTTTCCCCTCCGGAAAAGACTGATGGTTTCTGAGGAGAATTGTTGTGTGTGTATCCTGTTTTCCGTTTCTCACTCTTCTGACTGGAGTGGCTGATGTTCCTTCCACAGTCCCTTGTCATTTCTCGGTTCCTGATGGTTTCCTGCCTTTGCAAGCAAATCCTGTTGTGTATAAACCTTCCCAGACTTTGGAAGTAATGAGTTTCAGAATAATTGAGTCACCTACAGTTTGCTAGTCTGTGGGGGTAGGGAGCAGGTAGGATGTAAAAACAGTTGCCTTGAGAAGCAATGTGGTGAGTGGGAACAAATTACTTTATCGCTGCAATCATATTTTTGGTCACTCTTGAAATTCATACTGTACTTTTGTATCCTTTTAGAGGCATATTGAAAACATTTCCCCCTCAAGTTTTATGCTATTCCCTTAATAATCCTGAGCCTTTCCAATGAACACACACACACACACACACACACACACACACACACACACACACACAAGGAAAGGTTTTGTTATACCTCACAGCTCTGAATGTGTTTTTCGTATTGCCTTTTTGCTGTTTTTAGTGTGGTATTTAATCCTTTTTAGTATTTCTATACTTACTGGTTTTAAATATTGCCTTTTAATTATCTAATCAGCCTTGGTTCCTTTTTTAAGGAGAAAGGTGAGGTAAAAATATTTTAAACAATTTAACTAAGGGAACAATATCCTGGACAGAGCTACATACATTTGTACCAATTTGCCCACAAAATAAGTCCAAATTTTTATTTATATAATTTTATTTATTTAAAATATTTCTATCCCACCATTCTCCCAAAAAGGACCAAAGGTGGTTATTATACTCTTATACAAGTCTTACAGCTGATTCTTTTGGCTTCAGGACAGAAAATTCCCTACGTGTAAAAATGTAATACTTTAGATAACAATCTACTACCCTTTCATAACAGTTGAAATCAGCTGCCTATGGGGGCTGCTTCATTTTGCCTGATTATATGCCCTCTCCCCTCCCCCAAACTTGGTGCCATGCTTTTAGCACAGTGGTGGCCAAACTTCGGTACTGCAGATGTTTTGGACCTCAACTCCCAGAGTTCTTTGTCATTGGCAATCTAGGCTTGGAATTCTGGGAGTTGTAATTACAGTACTCCTCCACTTATTGCTGGAGTTTGGTGCCTGATCCACCCACAATAAAGGAAAATCAGAGAAATGCAGACGCCTTAGTAAACTGAGCTTGGGCTGCTCTGCTGCATTTCCAAAGAAAGGTTTTTAACCCCTCCCGAGACCTCAGGAAACCTTGCTGCCAGGAGCTCAAGGTCTGTCTGCTGAGGTGTCAGGAGGGGGTTAAAAACTTCTCTTTGGAAACAGCAGCCAAGCAACCCCAGGTCTGTTTGCTGAGGTGCCAGGAGGGGGTTAAAACCTCTCTTTGGAAGCCTGCTTCTCTCAAGAAAAAAACCACAATATACTGAGACCGTAAAATATGAACCGCGTTGTGGTGGGGGCCTAATGTAATATCCAAAGGCGCAAACTTCTTGTTGAGAAGTGCTACTATTTAAAACGGTAGGGCGAAGTGGGAAGTCAGTCAATGAAAAGTGAAGACATACACCACCTCTAGTTTTTCTTTGATATTTTATACAGTAATCTATCAGCAATATTAGTGGAACTTGAAATACTCCTTATCTCCTAGTTTGATTAGCAGGACAAGAAGACTCTATCGGTTACCTTGGGCTTCCTGCAAATGCTGTTATTCCTGTTCCGGGGGGGGGGGGGGTTCCCAGAGATGCACTTCCAGGGAATTTTCCATCAAATTGCTTCTGGCTGACAGAAATGTTATGATTTAATGCCTGATAATGAGTCTTCTCATTAACATTCTTGCTCAGGTCTTGCAAACTGAAGGCTTTCATACTGAGTCTTTTTTTTCCTACAGCCTTCAAGTTTTCCTAGTGTTATTGTCCTTTCCAGTGAGCCTTGTCCTTCTTGATGGATCCCAAGTGTGATAGCCTGTGGTGTAATTTTAATTTCTGTTTCTAGTGAGAGATGAACTTGATTTGATTTAGGACTCACTTACTCTTCTGAGGAAATGTGGCATCAAACTCTCCCCCTGCATCATATTTCAAATGAATTGAGTTTTTCTTCCTTTTTCATTGTTCAACGTTTACATCTACATTAGCAGTTCAGGAAAGGGCATGGGATTGCATAAAACTTCATATACTAATTCCATATATAGGCATAAGTTTTTTTTCTGATTTGCATCTATTATTAGTCCTAAGCTGCTTGCCAATTACTTTTTTTACTTTCTTCTAATTGTTGTTGGGTGTTTCCCTTTTTATTTTATCATTATTGTCTTTTTAATCTTTTTTATTATCTTGTGGATTTCCTGTGCTTTTTATGTGAACTGCCCAGAGTTCCATTTGGGAAATTGGTGCAGTATATAAATATAAAAATAAATAAGTAAATAAATAAAAATGCCTTTGGTAATTTAAACATAATTAAATTTGCCATATCCTGAGACAAATTGAAGAATATGCCCAGGTGATTCAAATAACTACTGAGTCTCTTGTGCACAAGTTTAGTAATGATGGATACATGTAAGGCCCTCTAGATAGCACCTTCCAAAAGAGAAGTTTCTAATAACGTTCAAGTAGAGAAATGTCCTCTGTAAAAAATGATATGTGGCCATCCTTATTCCTAACTGGTAACTGGAAGGCATATTGTTGACATGTGCCCTTTTTGATACACCTCCCAGAATCCCCTGCTTAGACAAGGTAACTGGGGGATCATGGAAATTGTAGTCTTCAAGCTTTCTGCAGCTATGGGTTCCCTGAAGAGAAGACTTCCAGTACTGCTGCGTCTGGAAACCAACTGGAAACCTCAGTAAGGATTTGTGTGTGAGTCTTGTGCAGTCAAGCTGGAACTGACCCTAAGAGGGATTTTTAAGTAAGACTGTTACTTCACGTCCCTCTCATTGCTGTCCGCGGTCCCGCTTGGAACCGGTACGAGGAAATCTTACCACACGTCCAGTGCGTGACAACAGGAGTTCGTCCCGACCATGCCCCCTGGACTGAGATTAAAGCATGATGAGCCATACCCCTCCCTGGGCTTGGGAATCTGCTCGTCACGGTTCTCATTCCGAGATGAGTGTCCGTGAAGTAAGGCTCATCACGCAACGTGCCATTCTCCATCTAGTGGCAGGAGTGCAAAGGTCAATTCACCAGTACATTCCCTATGGAGTCAGCAACGCAGTGCAGAGAAATTAAAAGGCAAATTCCTCGAACCATAGTCTCTGGAGTCCTAGTTTGTCACTCTAGTCTACCCACCATGCCACATTAGGAATCCTCAAGGACTTAAGGAGTAGGAGTATACTCATTTCAACAAAAGGATATTTCCGCAAAATGTAGGGAAATGGGAGGTAGGCAGCTGTGGTTCTCCAGATGTTTCTGGGCATCAGCTTCCATAATCCTTCACCACTAACCATACTGGCTAGGGTGGAGAGGAGCCATAAGTCAAAAATGAATGGAGGCTCCTGGCTTTCCCACTTAGACCTGTGAAGGGAAGGCGACACAGGATGAACATAATGGCCTTTGGATTTTGCGGATAGGCTCGCAAAAAGTTATTCTGTATCATGCAACTCATTGATGAAACACTCACTCCAAATGCTTGAACGAAGCAAGTGCAGTAGCATAAACACTCCAGCCCTACTATAAACATCCGGCTCACAACAACAACGCACCCACACTGACCCATGGCTACTCTCAACACGTTTTCATGTCATAGTGACATCTCACAGAAGCACAAACAAATCCACCTAATGAATGCAGCTGTTGCAATGTTTGCTGTTGCATGCAGAGAGAGAAATTTAAAGAACAGATCAAAAAGAGAAAAGTAGGAGGAAAGGGTTTACTACCGTACAATATTAAAAATAATTTAAAAGCAGAAATTGCAAATTACTATTTATTTATTTATTTATTTATTTATTTATTTATTTATTTATTTATTTGATTGATTGATTGATTGATTGATTGATTGATTGATTGATTGATTGATTGATTTGATTTATAGTCTGCCCATCTGGCAGAAAGCCAGTCTAGGTAGTTTACAACATAATACAAACTGTTACAAAATGCAGACAAGAATAAGAAGTAAAAATATCGTAAATGAAAACATAATTAAAACAACATCATTCATAAAAATCAAAGGTAAATAAGATAAGATAATGGCAGATGAGATTAGATCACAAAAAGCAGTAAGGCAACATTAACAGTTAATAACGAGGGAAAGCAGATTGAAATAACCAAGTCTTCAGTCTTTTCTTGAAGATCAGCAACAAGGGGGGCTGGCAGATCTCCAAGGGGAGTTGGTTCCAGAGTCCAAGAACCGCCACCAATAAGGCCCTGTTCCTTCAGCTTCCATAATCTCCCAGCCAGGGGATTCTGGGAGGTATACTCTAAAAGGCACTGTTCAAGATGGATTTTTTTTTTATGAAGGGCGAGCTGACTGATGAACTTTTGAGGAGCAAGAATGTGTGGATGTGGTTAACTCTTTCCCTGCTTCCTCTTTTCCCACTCAAAATGCTCCCAAGCACCACTGAGTGTGGTGGATCAGCAGGCTAGAGCACTGAAACTGTCAGCTGCAAAGTCACCAGCTTGGTGGTTTGAATCCCGGGTGCCACGCAGCAGAGTGAGCTCCCGCTGTTAACCCCAGCTCCTGCCAACCTAGCAGTTTGAAAGCATGTAAATGCAAGTAGATAAATAGGTACCGCCGTAAAAAGCAAGAAAGTAAAACAGTGTTCTGTGCACAGAAATGCATTCAGTCATCCTGCCCAAGTGGCCACGGACTTGCACAACACTGGCACCACCCCTAGAGTCGGACAGGAGTAGCACACATATACGGGGGAAAACTTTACCTTTACCTTTACCTTTTCAAAAGGAAAACCATGCATGTGTTCCCCATCAGGGGAAAAAATTGGGAGATTGAAATGATCAATGACCAGAGTGATGGGATTAAGTACTATTTCACCTCCCACTGCTCTACTCCTTATAGCAGTCCCAAGGCTCCTTTCCTTTCCTTGAAATCAGGTGTTTGTTAAGCACCTTTGGGGATGTGATAACACTGCAGGCACTTGCATGTGTGAAAGATCGGTGGTTTATACACACACACCATTGTCTTATATACATACCATTTTAAAAGACATTTTTTCTCATTCATTGGCTTGGTCCAGGTGTACGTGAGTGGCTATCACGTCGTTGTGCAGTGTATCAAGCTGACACTGCTTTGGTCGGCCCTTTGGTTGTTTCCCGTCAACTTCCAACTGAAGAAGACCCTTCTGTGTGAGCATGGTGTGCGGGACGGGGCCATACCACCGTAGCCGGGCTTCTGTCATCTTGCCAGCAATTGGAGCAATGCCCTACCGCTGCCTGATGTCATTGTTGTGGAGGTAGTCAAAGCAAGTCTTACCCCTGATCCAGTGCATCATCTTTGATTCCATGACACCAAGGTGACATGCTGTTTCTATCATCGCTGGTCAGCACTCAGCACCATAGAGAGCAACTGGTCGAATAACCGTTCTCTATATTTTTGATTTAAGTCAATCGCTAATCATATTTTCGCAAATAACACCAGTCATTGTGTGCCATGTTGTCCTGGCTGTGTTTATTCACACAGTGGTCTCATGTCTAGATTGCTGTCAATTGCAATCATTGAATTGAGATACCAGAATGAATATATTTGGATTGGTGATTTTTTTTAAAAAAATCCTGGTATTGTTTCTTGGGAATAAATGCCCAACAGAACAAGGCTGTTTAACATTTTACACTGCATGGAAACTCTGAGAACTCAGCTTTTCCATCTTTCATCTTCTACAGGTGCAAAATCTGGGCTATAAAGCCAGAAATAGTACCCACTCACAGTGGTTTAGGGGTGCTATTCATATTGTAATAGCATGATCGGGGTGGTTTGGAGGTGTTTCTCACATGGTGGGGGGCAGAACATCCACATGGATTGGCCTCATGTACAGTACAGTATTTTAAACAATTGTGAATGGCCAGATACCGCCATGTTTAATATGCATGACAATTATCTATTAATTTTTAGGGACCCAACCTGGCAGCCGAAGCAGCTTTCCACAAGACCATGCTGTTTCTATACTACTGTTGATTGGTTTAAAAAGGACTTTATGGGACTCCCAACGGAAGTTAGACTAGCCTTCTTTCTCCTGACAACAATTTGTACACCAATATGTCGTGTCCCTCCTTTATAAATCCCTGCGAGAGCTTTTTGAAGTTCAGCAGCATAGAACAATATTAAATAAATCTATAAATAGGTAATTTTGGCATAATGTGTTCACCCGTGGCATTTTCTTTTTGGACATTCCTGGATCTAATTCTTGGCTTTACAGGGAGGAAAGTCGGGGGGGGGGGACTCTTAATTCCCAGACTTTTACATTTGTTATTTCAATGAAAGAATGGAAAGGAAGTTTCCAAATTAACAGTCTTGCCCACTGTTTTTTCTGTGTTGGATTTCCCTTGATGGCAGATAATTAATTAATTAAAGGAATGCTGGCAAGAACCATAGGAGAAATGACAACATCTGGACTCTCTCCCCTGCCTTTTAAAAATAGGAAAGTACTGCACATTGAAATAGCTTTAGAATTAAAGCATGCCTCCTTACGAACAGCCAAGACAACAGAGAAATAATTCAACTTTCTAGGTATCAGATTTCTGGGATTCAGATAGTGGACCTGGACAAAACTTTATTTCCTGTTCTCTTACAACAGTTGCATAATATATGATGAACCACAGAATCCTATTATTCAAAGCTTCCTTTGAGATTAGCTAAGGTTTTTTTCATTGATGAGCAATCATTCAGACACACTCCTTTGGATGGCCCTACTCGAAAATGATGTAGTGAGGTGACTACCACCATGAGCTACAAGGCATTGGGACTGTGACGTTTTAGAAGAGGTAGCTGTGTTAGTCTGTGCTAGCGTATTAGGCCAATAATAATAATAATAATAATAATAATAATAATAATAATAATAATAATAATAATAATAATAATAATAATAATAATAATAATAA
>JAHTLZ010000175.1:388062-432971 GCA_023846285.1 Phrynocephalus versicolor
TCTTCTTCTTCTTCTTCTTCTTCTTCTTCTTCTTCTTCTTCTTCTTCTTCTTCTTCTTCTTCTTCTTCTTCTTCTTTGGCCTTGGTCTCTGAAGTGTGGAGCGGGTTAAGGGGAGGGCAACCAGGATGGTTGAAGGTCTGGAACATATGTCTTATGAGGAGCATCTTAGGGATCTGGGAATGTTTCGTCTTACAAAGATGTTGGCCTACGGCCGTATTAAAGATTTCATATTCGTATTCATAGTCTTACAAAGAGAAGGGTGAGAGGCGATATGATAGTTGTGTTTAAATATCTGAAAGGATGTCATATTGAAGAGGGGGCATGCTTGTTTTCCATGTCTTCAGAGACTAGAGCAATTGTGGAGTCACAATGAAAAATAAAAATTTGAAAATGATTGGACCGGTTTCGAGACCCGCCGGAACTGCCCAACTGACCCTCACACCGTCACAAGCACAACACTTTTTCCCGCGTCCAAAAACTCCCAACCTCGTCCCATCAATCACTGTCAAATTAATTACGGCTGGACGAGGGCACAGCGGGGAACCCTTAATTCGCTGAATTGGCTAGGTAGACTGCCCCTCCAAAAAAGAACCGAAACAATTTCCCCGGGACGAATCCACCTTCCCTGCCGCCTCATAGTTCCATGAGTTTTATGCCTTCCCTCGGTCAAACTTTCTTTATGAAGGTAGACCAACCCCTCCTGGGGAAGGTAAGCCAGAGACCGACTCATCTCACTATCCCCCAGCCGAGGCGCAGTTCCATGAGATTTGTGTCTCTCCTCGGTCAGGCTTTCTCTATGGCAGTAGACCAACTCCCGTTCCTCCTTTTCCCCTCTGACTCAATGCTTTCCTATGGAGGTAGCCCACTACCCCTTTTCAAAAAATCGACAAACCTCTGGCTGAGACTCCACTTAACCCTTTCATGGCTTGTTAACCCTTTCCTACCTTCCCTTCTCAACCTGTCTTTTGCTCCTCTTCCCCTAAAACCCCCAGCCTTGTCACCTAACCCCTTCTGCCTCCTCTTTAACCCTTGCTTTGCCTCACTGCTTTAACCCTTCCTTTGCCCCTGCCTTTTTTTGTCCATCTTTCAAGTCTCATAAACTGCAGCCAGAGACGCAACTTAGGCAGGATAGATCCCAAGTTGAGAGATTATCTACTCCCTGCTCTGGCCAACAAGGAGAATGATTTCCAGCCATCATTCTCAAGGATTGGGGACTTCTCTGGCATCCAAAGCCTGGCTCTACTGCCTCTACCGAGCCTGGATCCCCCAGACCCAGAACTCCTGACCCCAAGGCCCCCTTCCCTCCCCCTCCTTCTCTCCCACTCTCCCCCCCCTCTCTCCTCTCCTTTCCTCCATCCTTCTCTTCCTCTATCTCTCTCCACCCTGCTCCACTAACCCTGGAGTGCTTAGAACTATGTGCCTACACTCTTCTGTTCTCTGGACCTGAGCCATCTTTGGGCAGAGTGGGTGACAGCATGGCTGAAGGGAAGAATCTTCCAGCAAGTCTCCATTCCTTCCAGACGACTCCAGCACATCTCATCTGCGGATGCACTGAAGATTATATCACAGCCCAAGGCATTCCATTGTTCCATTTCCACATTCACCCAGGGCCCGTCTGACAGCAAAAGACTTTCCTGATCGGCTTTTCCATCTCCATTATGACTCCCTCGCCCCCCATTGTGATTGTTCCATCTCCCCATCAACCTGTTAATTGCTTTATGATCACCCAGGCACTTGGACAATGCTGGCTATTTCCCTCTCATTGTTAACTCCCTAGTCACCCATTAAAGGATTAGTTTTCGCCTAATCGCACCCATGCAGGGGTCCTGGTCCATGGAATCCGGAACGCCCAGGACCTCCCTCAAGAGACTCATGGACTGACTTCATTGGTTGTCCCCAGAACACCACCCCTAGCCCAACCCAGAGGAGGCGCCACCCTGTAGGGCGGGAAAGGGAGGAAATAAAGATTGGGGGTTTCCTGTTTTGGGTTGCTGAACGCCTCACTTCTGCCTTGAGTGATCCGTTCGCCTTACCATCTTTATTAGGCCTAATAAACTGGCAATTTGCCTGGATCTCTCAGTGTTGGTTTTCTTCATTGGGCCTCGCGAAATCCAGCACTTTGCAGCAGGGCTAGCTTGCTGCGATCCCAACACAATGGTTTCAAATTACAGGAAAAGAGATTCCATTTGAACATTAGGAAGAACTTCCTGATGGTTATCGCTGTTTGGCAGTGGAATCTGCTGCCATGGAGGGTGGTGGAGTCTCCTTCTTTGGAGGGTTTTAAGCAGAGGCTGGATGGCCATCTGTCGGAAATTCAGTGGACCCTCGTATCACAAATGATTTGTATAACATAAAATCTGTACAACATAAAAAATCCAGCGATAGGGGAAATTGCTTAACAGAATCACCTATGGGGCAAATCCGTATAAGATAAAAATTGCTGTGATTAGGGCTTACTCTGTTTTCAATGCATCCCTATGGGAAATTTGTATAAAGGAAAATTTGCTTAACATAATTTCATTTTGAATGAATTAATTCCTTTATACAAGGTACCACTGTAATGTGATGGGGGTTCCTGCATGGCAGGGGGTTGAACTGGATGGTCCTTGAGGTCTCTTCCTACTATGATTCTATGATTCTATGTATGTGAAGCCAGGATACAGTTTTTGGGGTTGCTGAAGGGAACAGCTGAAGAATGGAAATCTCTAGCAGTTTTGGGGAAACCATTTCCAATAGTTCAGGTTACCTTAATAGAGAATCAAGGAAATATAAAATGAGAGGAATAAAACATAGTCTCGTCATACATAGAATTGCTGGATACCTTTGCGGTTTATGTGTCTGGCTGTTGAGCCATCAGTTGTGAGTTTGACTCCCCACGGTATTTCTTTGAAAGGGTCTGGACTCGGTGATACATAGGGTCTCTTCCAGCTTTACAGTTCAAAGGTGGGGTGTTGGTTGTTGCTGCTGTATACGAAGTAGTGAGGTAGTAATGAAATGGGAGGAACAAAGCTTTTGTTGGTCATTTTGTGCAGGCAAAGGGTCCCATGTAGATTTTACCCCTTGTAGTGAAGTCCTGCAGACTGGATAGTTGAATGGGTAGGAGCAACTGGCTGTGGAACTATGAGGAGGGACTTCAGTTTCCTACTATGCCTCCCAGGAGAAGAGCCAACTTGTGTAGCCCTGGGCAAGCAGTACAGTGCCTCCAGGAGAAGGTAACCACCACACCACTTATCTTCTCTTTCTTTTTTAAAATATTTTATTGAATTTTCTAAATATAACAAGTTAAAACAGAGACATTGCTTGTATGTTGCCGTGTTGCTTAGTTCAAATACAAATATTTTCCCAATATTTCAGCCCAAGTGTTTGGAATATTCCACATCTACATGCTTCTTTTCCATCATTGTATTTATTGTTACTTATCTCCATCTTCATCTAGTACAGTAACCCCCGCCTATCGTGGGAGTTAGGGACCCACACGACCCGCAATGCCTGAAAATCTGCGATATGCAGAAGAGGGTCGAGGGGGGCTGGGGGACGGGGGGCAATCAGATTCCCCTGCTGCCGGCAGCGCATGCCGGTCCGTGAAGTTTTGGGGTGGTGCGCGCCAGTGGCAGCAGGAGGAGCTGACCTCCCACCACTGCCCGCCTCGCGCCGCCCCGAGACTTCTCGTCCAGGGCCGTCTCCATTGAAATGCATTGGCTCCAGGCATTTCAATAGATATTGCGGGGCAGCGCCCAGCTGCCATCCCGTGCTTTTCCGAGAAGCCTTGGACCGCGCGGGAGGGCGGCGTGGGTGATCACATGTCCCCCCGCTGACCCCCGCGCAGCCCGAGGCTGCTCGGAGGAAGGCGGGGTGGCGGCACAGGACAATGCAATTGCCCCCCACCGTACCCCTGAGCGGCCCCGAGGCTTCTCAGAGGAGTACTGAGATTTTTGAAAAGGCATCCAGAATCCTTAATAACTCTGGAAGGGAAGACTGCGGGTCTTCCATAATAACCAACAAATTGTCTGCAAAGGCTTGTACCTTGTAAACTTAACCTTTAACAATTAATCCATGGATCCCTTCAGAGTTTCTAATTACATATAATAGTATTTCTAAAGATAGGATGAATAACAAAGGGGACATGGACATCCCTGTCTAGTGCCATTATATATCATAACTTTATCTGTGAGATAGCCATTTACTATAATTCTAGCATTTTGTGTAGAGTACGTATATTTGCTGTATGGCTCTCAACATTCTATGACCACATTGTAAATAATCCAGTTGAGCCTTTAATAAAGACCAGGAGACATTGTCGAAAGCTTTCTCAGCATCAATGAATGCAAAAGTGACTTGTTTCTAGGATGACATTCATTGTATTCCAAAGCATCAAGCAAAACTCTGATATTGGATTGTAGGTGTAGCTTGGGTAGGAAACCATTTTAGTCATGGTGTATCAAAGAGATTAAGATTCTCTGCCATCTGTTTGCCAAGATAGTTGCAAATATTTTGTAATCCACATTTAATAGGGCAATTGGCCTATAATTTTGAATCAAATCCTTTGGTTTCCCTTCTTTTGGTATCAGAGTTATACATGATGATTGTGGTGAAAAGGGTTAATACAAGTATGAATATTTGACTTTAATTTGAATAACCAATCACTAAGCAGGTGGGAGTGGCTAAGAATGTTATATATGGAACATAATGGGTGATGGACACTTCAGTTTGAGTTGGTGTTCAGTTCAGGTTAGAACTGAGAGGAGTTCAGTTAAGAGAGCTGAGAGTCAGTTACAGTAGACCCTCATATAATGGAGGGTTTGTACAACGAAAACTCCGTACAACGGGGGAAAAATCCAGCCCCCCTCCCCCCCCGGCCACCTCCGTCCACCACCTGCGGCTGCCCGGGAAGAGGACGGGGGGAAGTCGGGGAAAGAGGGGAGGGGAGGCAGGCACGGAGGGGGGCGAGCCTGGGAGGGGTGCCCTTACCTGGCACCTGCTCAGGGGTCCCCCGCTTGCCACCGCCGCCGGTGCGCCCTCCAGTCTGCCTCCGGGGCTCCGGCAAGAGGTGAGCGCGGGGGGGGAATTCCCCAGGTGTCCCGTCCAAGGCCGCCCGGGAAGAGGACGCAGGGCAGGAGGGGAGGGGAGGCAGGCTGCCGCCACCGCCGCCGGTGCGCCCTCCTGCCTCTGGCAAGAGGTGAGCCGGGGGGAGGGAATTCCCCGGGCGCCTGGGAAGAGGACGCGGGGCGGGAGCGGAGGGGAGGCAGGCCGCCGCCACCGCCGCCGGTGCGCCCTCCTGCCTCCGGCAAGAGGTGAGCTGGGGGGGAATTCCCCGGGCGTCCGGGAAGAGGACGCGGGGCGGGAGGGGAGGGGAGGCAGGCCGCCGCCGCCGGCGGTGCGCCCTCCTGCCTCCGGCAAGAGGTGAGCCGGGGGGGAATTCCCCAGCGCTCGGCAAGAGGTTTGCGGGGGGGGAATTCCCGCCCACCCCCCCTCGCCCCAAAAAACCTAGCGCCATTGGAATGCATTGGAACGGATTAAATCCAGTTTCAATGCATTCCTATGGGAAATTAGAATTTGTATAACGGAAAACTTGTATAACGTAATTTGATTTGGAATGAATTAATTACGTTATACAAGGTACCACTGTATATTGTCAGTTGGTCTGGTGGGAGATCCTGCCACTGAAAAGGGTCTGGTTTAGAAAGGAAACACATTATAAGATTTCATGTATGAAGTACAATAACATCGGCTAAAGCTATCATAACACTGAGCATCTGATTGTAAACTAATAAACGTTTCATGTCTGTTTTAAAACTATATTACTTGGTGTGACTCTCTATCTCAAATACATATAAGTGCCCAGTGAATCTGGTGGTGGCAGCGAGTGAAAACCCAGTGTGTGAAAGGGGCACGTCACAATGATTTCCATGAATCTGGAGTGTTCTTGCCTTCCAAAATTGACATGAATAGGTTTTTCATGTTTGTAGACAGTACATCAGAAAAGTTCTTATATTATTATGCTGGGAGACCATCCGACCCAGGAGCTTTATTCCCTTTTTGGTGATTTATGGCCTCTGTTATTTCCGTCATAGTAACGGGTGCATTCGTCATGGCCCTCTGTTCTTCGGTAAGATTTGGAAAATTGGCTTGTTTGAGGTATTGGTATATAAGGTCTTTGTTAATTTCTTCCCGCTTGAACAAGTTCTGGTAAAAAGCCTCTATAATTCTTTGAATTTGAATCTGATCGGTATGATTGTTCCCATTTTTGTCTTTAAGTGTTGTAATAAATCTTTGGGATTGTATCTTTTTTAATTTATAGGCTAGCCACCTGCCTGGTTTGTTAGCATTTTCAACATAGTTCAGTTTTGCCAGTTGGATCTTGTGAGCAATGTCTGCTGTTAAAATCAAATTAACTTCATGTCTGCAATAAGATACGTCCTTGTTCAATTGATCATTCCATGGATCTGAAATCAAATCCTTTTCAAGCTTTTTCATCATATTAAGAATAGATGTGGTTTTTTTCCTCCTCTCTTTATTTTGCTTTGCCATATATTAAATAACAAAGCCTCTAAAATAGGGCTTTGAGGCATCCCATACTGTTTTCAGTGGGACGTCTTTGTTTAAGTTCATTTCAAAGTATGCGTTCAAATCTTTGGTTACCTCTTCTCACACAGGTTTTTTAAATACTCATGACTTACATAGATCAAACGTTGCACAAATTTAATGATGTCTAGAACAGCTGTCTGGTGTGCTTGGACCACCAGAAGATCACTCCAAACTGTTAAATTGTCATCTGGTGACGTGATTCCATGCTCAGCTGAGTCTGAATAACAAAACCCTAGCCTACTTGTTGCCTTGCCACCATGTATAGAATCACTTTGTTCCATCATCTTCATGCCTTTATGTTATTTTGATGTAAAAAGTTACTCTGCAAAGCTACTTTCTAAGGGCATTTGTAAGGCAGCTTTAGAAGCTTTTAACAGGAAGTGTTTTTTCAGAGATGTGAAATTGTAAATTCCTCTTTCTGTGCAGCAGAAGTGAAGAGATCCACAGAGCAGAATAGCGTCAAGCTCCCTAGAGTAGTACGTTCCTTTTTCTCATCAGCTGGCATTTACAGTCTCAGTCACTCACTCGGAAACATTAGTAGGAGAAAGAGAAAAAAGTTCCATTACTACAATTGAAGAGAACAAAAAATGAATTGAGTGCTTCAATAGACTTCAACAGGCTAGCAGAGGTGGGGAGGAGACTCAGAGCAGAAGGGCGAGACTCCTTTCGAATTTAGAGGCAGAGAAGGAATGATTGATTAGTACTGGATAGACTGAAAATCACCCCAGCCCTGGAAGGCCCAGCCAAATTTGCGAAAGTCGGCATGCAAGTTTGGAAAAACTACAACTTTCAGGTTTTAGATCACTCTTTTCTGAATCCTAAGGGGCAAGGGAAATATTTGGTTTTGTCTTTTGTACTTTTATAAACAAGCCAGGAGAGATCAGTGGGGAGGTGCAACAAGGGTCAAGCATTGGAATATCTATTGTGTCACCCAGAGGAGGGGTTAGCTGAGATCACCTGAAGCAAATGTGCCTTGCCACCTTTGTGACTTGAAGGAATAGGACCACCACCAGGAAAAGAAATTGGTCAACTATTTCTGAGTATTTCATATCTGAACATCCTGGGAAGGGTTGTCATAGGAACTGGCTTAACAGCATGCAATTATTGTTGTTGCTATTGCTGTGGTTTCTGTGGTTAATGATTTCCAAAGTGTAATAACAGAACTGGTCATTGGCAGAAACCAATCAGTCTTGCATATCCTGGGCAAGGGAGGCCACACCAGGCAAGGTTTATATGAGTGCTTCCCAAACTTGGGTCCCCAGATGTTCTTTGGCTACAACTCTCAGAAATCTTGACCAACACAATTACTGGTGAAGGCTTCTGGGGGTTCTAGTCCAAGAACAACTAGGGATCCAAGGGTGGGAACCATTGGTTCACATGGTCCCACTGAGACTAAGTGGGAGATCCTTTTCTCCTTCTGCTGCTCTGTTCTAAATGTTGAGATGTTGAGCAGGCCCTTTCTGAGGTGCTGGGCCAGGGGTGACCCGTGACCATCGGGGCCTTTGTGTTCCTTGTTCTTAAGCCAGGCACTTTCTTTTTTCTCTCTCTCCCCAAAGAGGTTTCCCAAGAGTCTGTGGATTATGGTGCCATTCTGTTTCTTTTTTGGGTACCCTCAAGATGATCTCCCCAATCCATGGGCCCTCCTTCAGCACATTCCCTCTGGGGTTCCACTCTCCCTGGATTTTCTCCCTCTGCCAGGCAGGTTTTTTCCATCTGTTCCTTCGGTTAGTCACTCCAGTTCTCGTCCTCCTCACCAAGACAATTCTTCTTGATCTCTTCTCTCTTCCCAGCTGTCTCCCCCTATCTTTTTTCTCTGATTCTCTTCTCCTCTGCCCATTTTGTCCTCTAGAGCAGTGGTTCTCAACCTGGGGGTCAGGACCCCTTTGGGGGTCGAACAACCATTACACAGGGGGTTGCCATGAGCCAGTGAAGAAAAAGGCACAAACGGTTTGGGGTCTGGAGAAGGAGGGGGGAGGGGGGAAGAGTGAGTTACAGCTTGATAGGTTGGAGGGGATGTCAGTCAATGGCACTGGAGGCTGCGATTGGCTGAAGGTGCCTGCAGAGGGAAGTTCTCATAGAATCATAGAATCATAGAATTATAGAGTTGGAAGAGACCTCATGGGCCATCGAGTCCAACTCCCTGCCAAGCAGGAACCCCTTCACAATATTTCCGACAGATGGCCATCCAGCCTCTGCTTAAATACCGTCAAAGAAGGAGACTCTACCACCCTCCATGGCAGCATATTCCACTGCCGAATAGCTCTAACTGTCATGAAGTTCTTCCGAATGTTCAAATGGAATCTCTTTTCCTGTAGTTTGAAACCATTGCCCCGAGTCCTAGTCTCTGAAGCCATGGAGAACAAACCTGTTCCCTCTTCAATATGACATCCTTTCAAATATTTAAACATAGCTATCATATCCCCTCTCAGTCTTCTTTTTGATAGGCTAAACATTCCCAGTTCCCTAAGCCGTTCTTCATAAGACATCTCTTCCAGGCCTTCAACCATCCTAGTCGCTCTCCTCTGCACCCGCTCGAGGTTGTCAACATCCTTTTTAAACTGAGGCGCACAGAACTGGACACAGTACTCCAGGTGGGGTCTGACCAGAGCAGAATAGAGTGGCACTATCACCTCCCTTGATCTAGACACTATGGTTCTGTTGATGCAACCAAGAATCGCATTGGCTTTCTTGGCCGCCGCATCACACTGCTGGCTCATGTTCAATTTGTGGTCCACCAAGACCCCCAAATCCCTTTCACAGGTACTATTCTCTAGCCAAGTGTCCCCCATCTTATATCTGTGCAATTCATTCTTTCTACCTAGATGTAGCACCCTACATTTCCCTCTGTTGAAATCCATTTCATTAGCTTTGGCCCAGACTTCTAATCTGTCAAGGTCCTTTTGGATTTTCATCCGATCCTCTAGGGAATTAGCAACCCCTCCCAATTTGGTATCATCTGCAAATTTAATTAGCATACTCTCTATTCCTTCCTCCAAGTCATTAATAAAGATATTGAAGAGCACTGGACCAAGAACAGAACCTTGGGGCACCCCACTGGTCACGTCTCTCCAAGATGATGAGAGACCATTTATGATCACCCTTTGCGTGCGATCAGTCAACCAATTACAAATCCATCTCACTGTAGCACTATCTATCCCACTTCTCAAGTTCTCGATGGCACCTGCGGCAGTGGCCTGCCAAAGGGGGCTTGTGGCCTCTTCCAAGCAGGGCAAGGGGGTCACCACAACATGAGGAACTATATTAAAGGGTCATGGCATTAGGAAGGTTGGGAACCAGTGCTATAGAGCCTGTTCTCCTTTTCCAGGGCTTTCTCCATCCACCAGATTTCCACTTTCCCCAGGTAATCATAAGCAAGCACTGTTTCTCCAAGGCTGACTGAGGAGCTAGAGGTTTGAAAATCAGCCCATCCTTGGAAGACACAAGAAAACCTGCCTTGTTGTCACTGTCACCCACCTCATAGACATGTCAATAAGAGACCACACCACTAATTACCAGTGTGATTGGAGAGGCAAGAATCATGAGGGCAATGTGACTGCCAAGAGACAGTAGCAATACATGGAGTTACCTTGAAAATGTTTGTTTGCTTGTTTAGCTTGCACTGCTCCCATTAATGGCGAAACACTACTCTGTGTGGTTTACAGCAGATACAACATCCAGAGAGATACAAACAACAGCACTTAAAACAATTAGCAAATCCCTATGACTCGAGCTCTGAGTATCTTTGCCAGGCTTATCAGTGATCTTGCTTTGTAGGCCAGTGATAGCCAGTTTGTTTGTAGCCTTTTGTGCCACCAAGTTGCCTCTGACTCATGGGCAGTGTACGAATGAGCAATCTCCAAAATTGTCCTGTCCTCAGCTGCCTTCCTCAGCTCTTGTGAACTCAAGCTTTATAAAGTCTTGTATTCGGTCGGACTGGCATGACTGAGTTGAACACCAGCCCCAGCACCACCAGCACTGTCGCCCTTTAAGTGGACACCCACAGCTGTCATCTACTTCTTTCGAGGAAAAACACACTTGAAATAATTTTGAGGAAGTCGGGAGAGGGAAACGTAAATATCACTCACAATTGCGTACAGAGTTCTAGCTGTCTTGCCTGTGCAAGCATATTTTTTCCCGCTCTTCTCTCCAACATAGCTTCTAATATTAAAAAAACAACAACAACAGGTTACCGGTATTGGGTGGTGGTGGAAGCCATGTCAATAATTTCCACATCAAGGATGATCAGAGGTCTGGAAACCAGGTCTTAAGAGGAAAGACAGAGAGAACTGGGCATGTTTAGCCAAAAGAAGAGGAGACTGAGGGGGTGATGTGCTAGGACAGGCATGTCCAAACTTCAGCCCTCCAGATGTTTTGGACTGCAGCTCCCACAGTCCTTTGTCATTGGCAATCTAAGCTTAGAATTCTGGGAGTTGTGGTTCAAAACATCAGGAGGGGTGAAGTTTGGACAAGCCTGTGCTAGTAGTACCTGTCAAATATTTGAAGGGCTGTTGTACAGAGAAGGGGCAGGATCTGTTCTCAATCTACTCAGAATGCAGGACATGCAATAATGAGCTTAAAAGAACCCAGCTTTCGGCTGAGTATCAGGGGAAAAAAACTTCCTAATTGTTAGAGCAGTACAGCAATGGAACCAATGACCTCAAAAGGTGGTGAGTGCTAAAATACTGGAGGCATTCAAGAGAAATGTGGACAACCACCTGGCAGATCCCCTTTGATTTGGAATCCTGCATGAAGCAAGGGGTTGGACTTGATGGCGTTAGAGGCCCCTTCCAACTTCATGATTCTACATAGCAAGCAGAGCCTATGAAAAACAGACCACCCTTTTAATATAGACGTGTAGGATGAGGAGACCCCCTCAGAGGTTTTGGATGCAGAGTTAGAATACTGCCCTCCAGCAGTGAGGGTGGCAGACGGGAGCCCAGGGTTTTTTCTGGAAGGAATCCCAGACGTCGGAACACTACCGTGACAGTATGTCTGTGAAGATTCTCAGTCATCCAGGTGAGTTTATCTGGAAGTTGAGTCATGGCTACTGGACTTCTTTTTTTTGAGAGATAGAAACGTTTCACAGTTCATCCAAGCCAAGAAGAAGGAAGCCAAGAAGACAGCACTTAAGGCCTGTGGATATCCAAAGTGGGCCTTCAACAAAGCAGTGGGCCATCCCAGAAGAACAAGGGATCAGTCTGAGACCCAGACCCGGCAGAAGAACCTGGTCATTCCTTACGTGGCTGGAGTGACTGGGAAGTTTAAAAGGATTTTTGGCAAACACCACATCCCTGTTTATTTCAAACCCACAAACACACTAAGGCAGAGACTTGTCCACCCAAAGGATCCGATACCAAAACATAAAAGGAGCAATGTAGTATATGCAGTCCAATGCAGTGAGAAGTGTCCAGACCTCTACATTGGAGAAACTAAACAGCCATTAAACAGAAGGATGGCCCAACATAGGAGGGGTAACAGCTCAGGACCAGAATCAGCAGTACACCTCCATTTGAAGGACAAAGGGCACTCTTTCAAAGATGAAGATGTACACATATTAGACAAAGAAGAGAGGTGGTTTGAGAGAGGAGTAAGGGAAGCCATTCATGTAAGCATTGAAAACCCCTCCCTCAACAGAGGTGGTGGGCTCTGGCATAGTCTATCTGCTACTTATCAGGCTGTGCTTTCCAAAGTACCCAGACAAATCAAAAAGCCTTCACCACCAAGGCCATAGCTAACGACCCATTCTTGATGGGTTTCAGCACCTTAGGCCATTGTTCACCTTAAGGCTATAGATACTATTGTCTCCCTAACGAGCCTATTCAGGCTATTGTTCATCTTATGAGCCTAATTCAGACCAGGGTGACAAGAGGTCAAAGTTGACTATAAGATTGAGTACTTGCACTATCTGTATTCAGACCGATGAAGCTGTTTGGATGAACAGCGAAACGTTTCTATCTTTCAAAAAAGAAGTCCAGTAGCCATGACTCAACTTCCAGACTACCGTGACAGATCCGCCATGACTTTGCTGAATCAACATTTTGGGGTGTTTGCACTTACCAAGCATGGGTTGAGGCCTCTCAACAATGGCTAGTTTGAGAGGTTGCTACTGTTATTTTTTTTTAAAAAAATGCTTATTATTCTAATCAACATTTGTTCTAATTTTTATCTGTGCTGTGTGGGAGCCTCGTTTGGCTGTGCACAGGGGGCACAGTATCAGCCCAAAACCGGAAGTAAACAGGCATCATGGCTGGCTGGCGCTGCATGGTGCCAATGGAGCTCTGTGTACCTGCCCGCGCATTAGAGGGAACATTGATTCTACTATAACTCAGGTGGGAGGTATAATTTAGAGCCCCATCATCATCACCTATAAAGCCCTTAGCAATTTGGGACCATGTTACCTCTCAGAAAGCCTGCTTCCAACAAGAACTGCCCGTGATACACGTTCTTCCCAGACCAGGTGCCTGAGATCTGTCACCCCTAAAGAGGCATGTAGGGGGGGAAAAGACAAGATCTCGTGCCTTTTTGGTGATCACACCCACTTTGTGGAATGAGCTTTAAAAGAGCCTTGAAAAACTGGCTCTTTCAACAGGCCTTCATACTTAGTCATCTCCTCAAATACCTCCTTAGTCACGGTCTTGCGTCTTACCGTCTCAATTTTTATTCGGTTTTGGTTTCGTTTCCTCACCTGTTAAACTAGCATATTGCCTTTTAATCTTATGTAAAGACTTCTTTAGTATATTTACTGGTTTTATGTTGTTTACAGATTTGTTGTTGTTATTTTGGTTTTATTGTATGAATTTGGTTGTATTTATATCTAGAGTCGGACATGACTAGCACACACGTGTGTGGGGGGAGGAACCTTTACCTTTACCTTGTATCTAATAGTATTCTGTATTCTGCTTTAAGCTGCCCAGAGTGGCCAGATGGCCTGTGTGTATGTGTGTGGGTGTGTGTGTGTGTGTTGTGTCGTTAAACATGTGACCGACTCTTCGTGACTCCATGTGCATGGAGTTTTCTTGGCAGGAATACTGGAGTGGTTTGCCAGTTCCTACTGCAGTACAAATCTAATTCAGCATCATCAGCATCATCACCATCCCTAAACTATAGATTTCTGCTTACAGGATGCCTGTGAGAACACACTCCCAGAAACAGGGGCAGCAATAAATAAATACCAGCTCCCTTGCAGGATGTCCACATGCGTGTGTTTTGTTTAAAGCACTATTGTCCCCTCCTGGGGGAGAGCTATCCACAGTGGCTTGGATCACTTCAGGTAATGAGGGGAGTGCTTGGCTTGGCAGCCGAGAGAAGACGGGCACGACCCCTGTTGAATTACGTGAAGAGAAGGAAAATGGCTCCCTCAGGGAAAGGGGGACTGTGGGTGGATTCTGGCAAAAGGCCACTGTCAGCGAGGAGCCCAGCACCCGCATCTCATTTGCTGCTTACCCAGGCGAGAAGTGTCCTGCATCGCCCTTCTCAGAGCAAAGTTGTTCATGACTCTGCACCACCACGAAAGCAACTGCATAATCGCTGTGCTCCCTGAGCGCCAACCCTCTCCGCCATCCTAGGGTGGTGTGAGCCCCCTTGCTGTCTGCCATTTTGTAACCGAGGCAGGGGAATGAGCCCAACATGGATGCTCCATCGTAGGCATGTGGAACAAAACTCCTGCTTGGTTTTAATCCAGTGTTACCTGAAAAAACACTTTGTGTCTCCCTTGGGGGTTGTGGTCTACAGGTTGGGAACCTGTGCTTTGGGGAAGTTCAGCTCACATCCGGCCTTCCTCTTTTCCTGCTCCCTTCAATGTTTTCTGGCCTTATTGTCTTTCCACGCAAGGCTTGCCTTCTCAGGGCATGCCCAAAATAGGACAGCCTCCATTGCGTCACTTCAGCTTCAGAAACTGAAACCATGAAGCCCATACATCATCCTACGGCATAGCTCAGCGCACTAGCCGAGCTGGGTCAGAATATGGGTAAATGGAGCACCTGGGGTGCCTGGGAGGTTCATTTTCCTTCCTCTTTTGACATCTGTTGTCTTGCTCTGTATCTCCTAATTAGGATTGCCTATGCTTTCAGCGGCACGTTGGCTGGAAGTGATGTGGTCAGGATGAGTTCAAGTGAAAAACAGAACCAGCCACAGGAGATTCCAGATAATTAAAGCCACTGAAAGTGAGGAGCCCTTGTGGAGGACCCATCAAAGAAAAACGAAATGAAATGAAACATAAATTTCTGTTTCATTCACTTCGGTTTTCATTTTGCTTCAATGGATTCCTATGGGGAAACACAGGTGACTCCCCCCCCCTCAATGTGCCTGGGCGCGGGGAAACTGCGGGTTTTTTCTCCCCCCCGCAGAAACCACAGCTGATCAGCTGTTGTGCAGGGCTTCGGCGGGAAAAATGTTTTAAAAGCCTGCCCTCCCCCCCCACCTGATCTGGAACCATCGAGTGGGGGAATAAACGAAATAAAATATATAAAAGAAAAAACACGCCAACCCGGCCCACAGGCCATCTGGTCAGCGCGAGTTTAAAAAAAAAGAAGCATTTAAAAAAGAAAAATGAAACAAATGAACACCAAAATGTTTTTTTAAAAAAACTTCATTCTTAATTAAACAATTTATCTCTCTCCCCCCCCCCTCTCTCTCTCTGTGTGTGTGTGTGTGTGTGTGTGTGTGTGTGTGTGTGTGTGTGTGTTTGTGTGTGTGTGTGTGTGTGTAGGCTTTTTGACTCAGCAGCAAAACATCAGCAATCCCAGCTTGGAGACATTTTGGAACAGTTTTCAGATGATTAATTTGTTTAAATTAATCAAAAGGGTAAGTATTTGAATAGTCAAACGTCTGACCATATAATTGCCTGAGGGGAAAAATTAATTAAAAGGTCAACCCAATCTCTCCCTTTCCGCAAAGCCTAGTATTGTTGAACCCTTCCTGCCTGCCTGCCTGCTGCCTTCTGGATCAGAAGCTACTCAGGGTCTAGTGTCAATCTAATTTTGCCACTCCAGTCCTGGTAATGCTTCTTTTGCAGCTTTAACGCTGCCTGAGAACATTTCAAGTGTCCCACTTGCCCAGTCTGTCTTAAGTGCCTCAAAGGCAAGACAAAATTCCTAACGGAAAGCTCAGTGGTTTACACATCTGGCTGTGGAGTCAGAGGTTGGAAGTTTGATTTCCTCACTGGGTCACTTTGATAAAGACTAAACTCGATGACCCCTAGGGTCCCTTCTCACTCTGCATCTAGAAGTTGAGTCATGGCAACTGGACCTCTTTTTTTGAGAGATCTCTTTCGCCATGACACAGCTTCCAGATAACATCACCTAGATGACTGACATTCTTCACAGATATAATCTAACTTTGCAGTTCTAAGATGATGATGATAATACACTTCACACTCTAGTTCAAAGGGTGATATAAAACCAGTGGACAAAGATCCATTAAGACTGAGACTGTGGATATTGGTTATATAGATTTCAGTAAGGCCTTGAAAAAAGTTCCCCATGGTATACTTGCAAAGAAGTTAGTAGAATGTGGGATAGATAGCGCTACTGTTTAGGTGGATTTGTAATTGGTTGACTGATCGCACCCAAAGGGTGATTATAAATGGCTTCCCTTCAGTTTAGAGAGAAGTGACCAGTGGGGTGCCCCAGGGTTCTGTTCTGGGTCCAGTGCTATTCAATATCTTTATTAATGACTTGGAGGAAGGAATAGAGAGTAGGCTGATCGAATTTGCAGATGATACCAAATTGGGAGGTGTTGCTAATTCCCTAGAGGATAGGGTAAAAATCCAAAATGACCTTGACGGATTAGAGTGCTGGGCTAAAGCTAACAGGATAGGTTTCAACAGAGAGAAATCTAGGGTGCTCATCTAGGTAAAAAGAATGAATTGCCCAGATATAGGATGGGAGATACCTGGTTGGAAAATAGTACCTGTGAAAGGGATCTGGGAGTCTTGGTGGACCATAAATTGAACATGCGTCAGCAGTGCGACGTGGCGGCCAAGAAAGCCAACACGATTCTTGGTTGCATCAACAGAAGCATAGTGTCTAGATCAAAGAATCACTCTATTCTGCTCTGGTCAGACCCCACTTGGAGTATGGTGTGCAGTTCTGTGCACCTCAATTTAAAAAGGATGTTGACAACCTTGAGCAGGTCCAGAGGAGGGTGACCAAGATAGTTGAAGGTCTGGAAGAAATGTCTTATGAAGAGCAGCTAAGGGATCTGGGAATATTTAGTCTTACAAAAAGAAGGCTGAGGGAGAATGTTATAGCTATGTTTAAATATTTGAAAGGATGTCATATTGAAGAGGGGACAGTTTTGTTTTCCATGGCTTCAGAGACTAGGACGTGGGGCAATGGTTTCTAACTAAAGGAAAAGAGATTCAATTTAAACATTTGACAGTTAGAGCTGTCCAGCAGTGGAATATGCTGCCAAGCAGGGTGATGGAGTCTCCTTCTTTGGAAGTTTTAAAGTAAAGGCTGGATGGCCATCTGTCAGGAGTCCTGTGATGGGGCTTCCTGCATGGAAGAGGGTTGGACTGGATGGCCCTTGCGGTCTTTTCCAACTCTATGATTCTATTATTGTATGATTCTATGAACTGCCTGTTCTCTTTCTCACTACTAACCATAATCCATGGACTGGTGTTGGCTGTCAACTTCCATTTTAGTCAGTATCTCAGTCCTGTCCTTCTAGAACCCAACAAGGATGTTTCCGCCTAGAAAGATTCATAAACATGGCATTTTAACTCTTATGGGTCCAGGAGGAATTTGTAGACAGAAGTTTAGCCTAAAAAGGAATGAAGAGGGAAGGATAAAAGGTAAGTAGGATAAAAGGCCACACTTCCTTCCAAAAGCACACAATCAAATAGAATCACATGGAATCTATCCAACTAAACTAATAAAAGGAAGTATTATTCAGTTGCCCTATGGTATCATAGTAGGAAAGGAAGAACAGAACAAAACCAGAATTTGTTGGATCCACCTACTGTTGACCTTGACTTCACTTTCCATTGGCCAGTCTGTCCCATCAAACCTGCTAGGCACCAGCCATCAAGGCACAGCATGCATCAGTGGAAGAGGGAAGAAGGAGGATTTATCAATCTCCCTGCATTCTATTTATGTGATCTCATAATCTGCTCCATAGGATGGTGGGGAAAATACCATAAATTACTTCAATAGTAATGCATAGAAGGGGATGATGAATCCATTCATGACAGTTGGTTGTTGGGGGGACCCCTTTGGAGGAGACTCTGTGGATATGAAAAGGAAAAGCCCCGTAGGTAAGCAAAAGGCCACTGCTATAATGTTGAATTGTCCAATACCTATTTCTTTCTTCCTTTCTTTTGTATTGGACAAGGCACCAGGTCTTTTGAGTAATAAGCCATGCTCCAGTCCTCCAATTCCAGTGAAATAGTTTACAGTATTTATTTAGTTATTTATTTGACCTTTATACCACCCATCTATTCCCTAGGGCTACTCATACAAAAGACATTACATAAGAACATAAGAACATAAGAAGAGCCATGCTGGATCAGGCCAAAGGCCCATCTAGTCCAGCTTCCTGTATCTACAGCGGCCCCACCAGATGCGTTTGGGAGAGCATGAGACTAGATATCTGTCTCCTGATACCACTCCCCTGAATCTGGCCCTTGAAGTACCCCATCTTCTCCAGTTTAAAGCCTGGAGACTACACATCTCCATCATGGTTTGTAACCTGTGATGGACTTTTCCTCCAAAAATCTGTCCAATCCCCTTTTGAAGGCATCCAGGACAGATGCCATCACCACATCCTGTGGCAGGGAGTTCCACAGACTTACAACGCGCTGGGTGAAAAAATATTTTCTTTTGTCAGTTCTTACTCTCCCAGCCCTCAATTTGAGTGTATGTCCCCTAGTTCTGGTATTTTGGGAGAGAAAGAAGAGCTTCCCTCTATCCACTTTACTCATACCCTGCATTATTTTGTATGTCTCAATCATATCCCCCCTCAGGCACCTTTTTTCCAGACTAAAGAGCCCCAAATGTTTTATAGCCTTTCTTCATAAGGGAGGTTCCCCAGCCCAGTAATCATTTTAGTCGCTCTCTTCTGCACCTTTTCCAGTTCCACTATGTCTTTCTTGAGATGCGGTGACCAGAATTGTACACAATACTCCAGGTGGGGCCTTACTATTGCTTTGTATAATGGCATTATAATCTTGGCTGTTTTATTTTCAATCCCCTTTTTGATAATCCCTAGCATGGAATTGGCCTTTTTCACCGCTGCCACACATTGGGGAGACACCTTCATGGAGCTGTCCACCAACACACCAAGATCTCTTTCCTGGTCCGTCACGGATAACTCAGAGCCCATGAGTTGATAGATGAAGTTTGGATTTTTTGCCCCAATATGCATTACTTTACATTTGGTTACATTAAACGCATTTGCCATTTCTCAGCCCATTCCCCCAGTTTGGAGAGATCCTTCTGGAGCTCTTCACAATCTTCTCTGGTTTTCACCACACGGAAAAGTTTTTTGTCATCCGCAAACTTGGCCACCTCACTGTTTATCCCTGTCTCCAGGTCATTTATGAACAGACTGAAAAGCACCGGTCCCAGGACAGAGCCCTGGGGCACACCACTTTTCACTTCTCTCCATTGTGAAAATTTCCCATTGACACCTACTCTTTATTTCCTGGATCTCAACCAGTTCTCGATCCATAAGAGGACCTGCCCTCTTATCCCCTGACTGTGCAATTTTCTCAGCAGCCTTTGGTGAGGGACTGTGTCAAAAGCCTTTTGAAAATCCAGATAGATTATATCCACCGGTTCACCCAAATCCACGTGTCTGTTGACCTTTTCAAAAAATTCTAAAAGGTTTGTCAGACAAGATTTACCCTTACAGAAGCTATGCTGATATTCTCTCAGCAAGGTTTGTTCTTCGATGTATTTTAAGATTTTCTCTTGGATGAGGCTTTCCACCATCTTCCCTTGGACAGATGTAAGGCTAACTGGCCTGTAGTTTCCCGGGTCCCCCCTCCTTCCTTTTTTAAAAATTGGTGTGACATCTGCTATCCTCCAGTCCCCCGGCACTGTGGCCGTTTTAAGAGACAAGTTGCATATAACTGTTAAGAGATCTGCAATTTCATTTCTCAGTTCCCTAATAACCCTTGGGTGGATGCTATCTGGGCCCGGTGACTTGTTAATCCTCAATTTGTCAATTGTATTACTTGTTGCATTATTTATGTTTAACTTGGGAAGCTGGCCAGAGTGACCTCTGCATCGGATGGTGTGGTATATAAATTGAAGAAATAAAGGAAATAAATAAAAAGAAAATGGATTAATGAGTACCTAGGCAGATCTTGTCCCACTGTTTACACTTTGCTGCTCACTGTCCTTTTCAATATTTATTCTGTTGAGCACTCAACATATTAAGCACTAATCTCAAGTACAGTACTGTAGATCTAATCTTTTGATAAGAGTATGTGGAATATTATTTTTGTCCAGTGGAGTGTGTGATGTGTGTATGTTTGGAGTATTTCTGCCAGCATTATCTTCTCTTGCTTTTGGGATCATGGTTGGACATGTTCAGATGTTATAATTCATGACATGCAGAATGGGGAGGGATGTTGGGTGAGACCTACTCCTTTCCCCTGCTACATGCTTAAAGCTGCTAAAGACAACTACTACTATGCAATGTGTAAATTGCCTTTTTAAAATATATCTTCCCCAGTTTAGTATCATAGCTATAGTGCTAAACTGATACAGCGCTGTTTGAAATGCTTATTGTTCTTATTAATTCAGCACACATTGATCTACTTTTTTAAAAAAGGTTAAAGGTTAAAGTGACATGTTTGCATATGTTTTAAGTATCTATGTGTATACATAACAATTATGTATGAATTATGAAATAAAGAGATATCAATGAGTGTGGCTCAATTGCTTTAAGGGGTTTGTGGAAGGCGGAGTTAAGACGGAGGTAATAATGGCAGAGAAAGATAAAAGGGGAAGTGGATCTGTGTGACGTGCAGATACTGTACTTGAAATGCACAGGCCTGGGATATTTAAATGTTTCTATGTGAACAACAACAGTGATCTAAGTGCCAAGGCACACTACAGAGAAGTCTGCGTCAACTTGGAACAGCTTCCGGGGTGGTCATGCCCTGAGAAGCTCAGCTATTTAGAAAAGTAAGAACCACTAATTGGACTTAGCATGGTGTGAGGGAAACTTCTCAGAAGGGAAGAGAGGGACCCCTGCACGCCCAGCTGAGTGGATGGAGAAGCCAGGGCAGAAAGGGGAGCCTGAGAAACAACTGACAGTAACAGCTGTGGAGAGGTTTATGTTGCTGAAGGGTTACTATGACGCCCTCAAAATAATTGAGCAGCAGAAGGAAAGGAAGAAAGAAGAAGACCCAGGTCCGACCGGAAGTGGAAAGAAGGACATGGCGGGAAAAACTGACCAATCCGCTCCGGTGGTGGTGGGGTTCGGGACTTGTAAGAAGGGAAGGGACGAGAGCTTCCAGAAAGATGGGTGTGGGTGTGGATGGAGGATCCAGACGGCGAGCACACAAACAAAAGTGCTCCTATTGGGGAGAGAGGGAGTACCAAGAATACAACAGAAAATGTAAGGAGATCCATAAAGAGATAGAGCTGGAAGAATGGTTGGCAAAGATCCGGATGGAAGTCGAGGCCAGGAAGCTGGACCCCCGAGAGGACTTGACCTGGAGACCCGACTATCCTTTGCGTACACCCCAGGTCCACTTCGGAAATTGGGATACAAGTGGGCAAACCCCAACCCTCCGTGAAGGAGATTGGGATACAGGTGGAGGGGCTGAGGCTTTCGGAGAGGGAGGAGGAGAGCAGTGGTGGAACCGGATACCCACAAGTGATGGTGGGGAACTTGATCACATTCTAGAAACCCCGACTTACGGAGGAAAGAATAACCCGTTCATGTCTGATGTTAAAGATGTTGAAACTGTAGTTAGAAGAAAAACTTCAATTATTGTTGATGAACCCAATAAAAGTTCTGTTTGTTCATTCCGAGAGATACCTTCTTTAAAGTTTGAAGGGCGGGACGCCTGGGCTAAGACTGAACCCTCACACATGGGCACTTGGAATTCACCAAGTAATCTCATATTTGGATAGTTCCAAATATATCCAAATTTCAATTTGATCGTTCTGAAGATCTGTAAGAATAATTCTTCATATCCAGACTCCCACTTACTCCTATAGGTTAGAAGCAGAAGGTTTAGCTTTCGGTTTGCTAGAGGAGGAAGTGAAAGTAAAACCTGTTTCTCTGGCATCCTGGAGGGATTTCTTGAGAAATATAACTTTAATTACTCAGACACTAGCATCAAAGGTAGTGAGGGCAGAGAACTGAGTGACTCCTGATTAGGAGTGCCATGGTTTTTCCAAGGGAGCAAGCAAGGACTGTAAATGATGTATGTCTGATAATACTCACTATCCATCCTAGTTCAAAATCCAAAACTGAGGATGGAGAATTCATTTAGGTGACCACTGAAATATCAAAAAATGATCTCTTTAGACATCACTGATTATGTCTGGGACTTAGTAAGGACAGGCAAAGACGCTTACAGGTCTACAATGCGTTCAGGGGAAGTGATCAAGATGCCAGATCAATATTAGAAAAAAGCAGTGGGGTGTTTTTTTTTTACATGCCAGGAAACATGAGCAGACTAGTTGGTTGTCTGCATCTTTGCAGCCTCCAGTCCAGGCATCTTAAGACGGATATGGGAAGCTTTTGATGTGGGTTTAAGGGCATTTTTTAGCTTTAGGGAAATGGGAAAGTTTCGTGCTGGACCTTAAATATCTTCAGTCACTCTTTTCACTGCTTCTCATCCTCCTTGGCTGAGCACTATCAAGTTTTAGTTTTAGTTTGCATTTTAAAATCTTTATGGAAAGGGAGTGTAGCCAGCCCACACAGGACAATGGGTTGGGTACCTGGCTTTAGAGCAGTGGTTCCCAACCTTCCTAATACCACGACCCTTTAATACAGTTCCTCATGTTGTGGTGACCCCTTGCCCTTCTTGGAAGAGGCCACAAACCCCCTTTGGCAAGCCACTGCCACAGGTGCCACAGAAAACTTCCCTCTTCTAGAGGCACCCTCAGCCAGTCGCAGCCTCCAGTACCATTGACTGGCATCCCTGCCAACCTATCAAGCTATAGCTCACTCTTTTCCCCCCTTCCTCCCCCTCTTCCTCCAGACCCAAGCCCTTTGTGCCTTTTTCTTCAATGGCTCATGGCAACCCCTGTGAAATGATTGTTTGATGCCCAAAGGGGTCCTGACCCCCAGGGGGTAGGGGTTTCAGTTTACTCTCAGTGCCTCATTGGTGAAGAGTTAGACTAAGTAGCTTTGGGCAAACTGCACGGTCTAAGGCTCACTCAAAAAAGGGCATGGTAAACCACTTCCAAGTACAGTGCTCTGCACCTAGAAAACTCTGGAAGGACTGGTCACCATAAGTCAAAATCCACTTGACAACGCATAATATTATTAGGAGTATTGTGGTGGTGGATGACAATAACAAACAAAAAAAACTCCCAGGTAACTATGAATAGCAAGGGCAATACTCCAGATGATGCCAGACTCCAACATCCATCAGCCCCAGCCGTTATGATCACTGACATGGAACATTCTGATTTACAAACATAAAAGGAGCTATGCTGGACCAAAATAAGGACCAATCTAGTCCAGTGCTTTGTTTAACCAGTTAGTTGCCTATGGGAAAACCTAGCTGCCATGCCTGAGTACCATGGTACTTTCAACCTGCAATTGTCCACCAACATGGTATACAAAAGTGAAAATGGAGATGATACACAACTTTTAGCAGTCCCGATTTTCCTGAATCTACCAGGGAGCCTTGTGGCACAGTGGTTAAACTGCTGTACTGCAGCTAAAACTGTGCTCAAGACCTGGGGTTCAATCCTAGGGAGCTGACTCAGGGTTCACTCAGTCTTCCATCCTTCTGAGGTCGGTAAAATGAGTACCCTGCTTTCAGATAATTAAATTGCAAACTACCCAGAGAGTGCTTTAAGCACTGTGGGGCAATATATAAGCAGAAAAATATTGCTTTGCTTTAATTCTATTTTCAGTGGCATTCAGATGGGAAGCCATCTCTACATCTTGTGATAGTTCAGACAGATAATGTAGGAAGAACTTCCTTTTACTAGTCTGAAATCTATTGCCATTTAGCATCAATGAGTGACTTCTTTGGGTTCTAGTTTAATGAGAGGGAGGCAACCAGTCACACTATTTCTTGATGTCATACATCCTTTTATGCACCTTCATAATTTGTCACCCTTCCTCTTCATTTTCCTAAGCTCAGCAGTCCCGGACACTGTGCAACACAGAGGAATGACTCCATCCCTTGATCAGTTTGGTTGTCCTTCTGCAGCTACACAATATAATTGTTGCTGGCGTTTTCAGTAGCCTCAAGATGCAGTGGTTAGACTGCTGTATTGAAGCCAAAACTGTGCTTACAACCCGGGGTTCAATCCCAGGTAGCCAGCTCAAGGTTCACTCAGCCTTACATCTTTCTGAGATCAGTAAAATGAGTATCCAGCTCACGGTGTGGGGGGTGTACCTTGCATAATTAAATTGTAAACCACCCAGAGAGTGCTTAAAACACTATGGAGCGGTATGAAAACAACACATTTTTAAAAAAATTTTGCTTTTACATGGAAGGATGAGAACTGTACACAGTATTGTCTGTTATGGATTTGTACAAGGTAGTGGTGGGGATGTTTTTTGGCAGTGTTATTCCTGAACCCATGCTTTGTTTTTTAAGTTGGTACATTCCAGCTTATTATGTTCTTTTTATTTATTTTTTATTAATCAGCTTATATTATTTTTAACAGCTTAGTGCATCACATAAACAAATGCGAATACACACCTTTAGGCAGGCTAAATTCCTAGTGACCTCACTGCCATGGAGAAGCAATGTTACTCTATCTAGGGCAGGAGTCCTCAAAATACGGCCTGCAGGGTGGATCCGGCCCACCAGAGACCTAAATCCAGCCTGCCAGTCGTTGCAGGACCCCCTTGTCCCCCCCCCAAACTCACTGTGGCGTGTGGGCAAGCAGGACTGAAGGAGCTACAGTGGCGGTGAAGAACCCTCCAAGTCCCACACCCAGCGCCACGCCCCCTTCCCCTATAGGGCCACCGCTGCCAGCGCACTGGAGGTGGGAAAGCAAGAGGGAGGCTTCCCTGCGTGCCTCAGCGAGCACCGAGTGTCCACCACCCTGTGCTTGCACAGTCTTCCCTTAGCTCCCCTCCCGGCCCTCTCTGCTCCATAGGTCCCCATTCCTTCCTTCCTTCCTTCCTCCTCCTCCTCCTCCTGCCAGCCTCTTTTGCAGCTGTCCATCCTTCCCTGCTTTTCCCTAGCCCGTTATTCCACCTCCTGGGAAGGACAAATGAGACCCATGGAGCAGGGCACGAGGAGAGTCTCTGTCTGTCTGTCTGTCTGTCTGTCTCTCTCTCTCTCTCTCTCTCTCTCTCTCTCTGTGTGTGTGTCGAAATAGGGAGCAAAGGGAATTAGCCCCAAAATGAAACCAATCAGTTGGTGGATTGAATAAGTGCCGCCCCAGCCGGTCGCTGCCAGATGACCCCCCGCCCCAAGCCAGTTGCTGCCAGACGAATTTGTTCATATTTTTTTCAAACTATAGTCTGGCCCACAACAGTGTCTGAGGGACATTGAACTGGTCCCCTGTTTTAAAAGTTTGAGGACCCCTGATCTAGGGTGACCAAACTGACAAAAGTCTATGGCTTTGTGCACGAAAAGCACGTGCTCTGGGCTACTGTACTACGTCTCTCATTCGTTAGACCTCGGAGCTTATGATAGAATCATTGAATAGTGAAGTAGGAAGTAGGAAGGGACCCCACAAGGCCATCTAGTCCAGGCCTGCCCAACAGGTAGACCGTGGGCTACTGGTAGTCCGTGAAGGGTTCAAAAGTAGCCCGCCGGCCATAAATAAAAAAAGGTGAGGGGATAAGACCTCCACCCCTCCCTCCCCCATCCCAAGGACCACCACTGCCCCAGCAAAGTTCTGGGTCTGCCAGCCCACTGTCTCAGCCGAGCGGGGCAGTTCAAGGGCCATGGTGCATTGAAATCTGTTCCCTGCAGAACAGATTAATTGGTTTTCAATGCATTTCTATGGGAAACAGCTGCTCTACTTACAAACATTTTTACTTATGAGCATGATTTGCAAAACTGGTTACAGGCGATACCTTCATAGGACACTATTAAAAATAAAAAGGAACATTGCAAGTATGTGCTCAGAACAGATAAAATTCGTAAGTAGAGGTTTTAGTGTAGTAGCCCTCAGGTACTTTGGGCCGGATAAAGTAGACCTCGGCCTGTTCAAAGTTGAACAGCCCTGATCTAGTCCAACCCCCTGCTTCAGGCATTCAGCTGTACTGCTGTTATTCAGAGCCCTTTCCACAAGAGGTTCGGTCCTTGGCTTTCAGGAAGCCCTGTCAAAAACAAGGTTTGGTGTTCTGTTTTCTTTTCCTTTTGTTTTTATTTTTTGACCAGAAATCAGTGAATCTGGGGAATCCTGCCCTGCCCTGTAGTGGTGACTTTTACACACATCTACCACCCACACCGCCGTTGCCGATGATAAGGTCATCACCTTGAGTAATCTGAGTCGCCAGGCTCAGAAAGGGAGGCCTCGGGAAAGCCCTGAGTAAACGATGACAGGAAGGCCTTTGGAATGTGAAGAAAACCCCAGGCCTCCATCCAGCAGGTCAGGGTGACTCCGGAGACCCTCAGTGAGTGCAGCAGCGTCAGGCCGGTGACTCTGAAACTCCCCTCCCCTCTATTGTCGCCACCATTCACGTGACCACTGGAAAGGCAACGGCCATCGGGCTTGACTCATGGCTAGGAATTTGAGGAACGCTGCTCTTACGGTTTTCAGCTGTGTGTTTGCTCTCCTCCCGCCTTGCTGCCTTTTCTCCAGTTCTAGACTCCCACGTCATTCCGTTCTGAGTCACCCTGAGCCAGACTGAAGCCAGTTGGGGGGCATTGCGTGCATCCTAATGCTGAGAGAAAGGTGCTATAAAAAGAAAAGAAAAAAGGAGGGCCTTCCAGGGTCAGGGGAGTGAGCAAAAAGTAAATTTGCTGCTGTTATATGCCAGAACATAGCCGATGAGGTTATTTACAAGTTATTTATCGTTGCTACTTGTTGCAATCTTTTCATATGTTTGCATTCCTTTCTGGGCTATTGATTGTCACTTTTTATTACTTAAAAACACACACACACACACCACACCTTAGTGTCGAGAAAGAGAATGCCATTAGGTTGCCCATCCATCACCACCCCAGGCATAAACTGGGAAAATGAACCATAAGCTGCTTCATTTTCCTGGGGTTCATGGGTGGTTTATGCTTGATGGGCACCCACAAACCACCCTGATTCGTCATTTTTCTAGTTCGTGCCCCTATCAGTCCCTCGTAATATGTACCGTATTTATTAGCTGTTATTTTATCCTGCCTTTCAACAGTCAGCACACATTTATTGATTGATTATTACATTTATATACCGCCCATATTCCGAAGCGGAACTCTGGACGGTTTACAAATTAAAAGCAGACACCAAAAAAAGAGAGAGAGAGAGAGAGAGAGAGAGAGAGAGAGAGAAGCTACAAGGAAGGGAAATGGGGGTGTGCAATACCCTCCACAAACGATGGCGATGACACAGGGAGCACACACACACAAAAAAACCCACGAAAATTAAGTAACACGGTCGCCGAATGCCTCCCTGAAGAGATGTGTTTTCAGGGCTTTTTAAAAGGCGGGCAGGGACGCTGCTAGGCGCAACTCACTAGGGAGCTGATTCCACAGCGTAGGGCCCACCACAGAGAAGGTGTGGTTACGTGTAAGCGATTTCCGCACCTCTCTGGGTGTGGCCACCCTAAGTGAGCGCACCTGCGCCGTCCTCATGGGCCTGACCCCAATTGACCTTTGAGAGATATGCTCTGACAGGTACTCCGGTCCCAAGCCGTGGAGGGCTTTGAAAATCAAAACCATGTCTTTCCTCTCTGCGGTGTATTTTCACAACAGCCTGGCAAGGTAGGTGAAGCAGAAAGTTACCTTGTAGATTCTTTTATGATTCTATGCAGAGGTGAACCTAGACCTTTTGAGGTAGAGTCAAGCACTCCACCCGAGAATTCAAGGTGTGTTGTTTTTTTTTTGTTTCAATTGGAATACAGTGGACCCTTGTATAACAAACAGCTTGTATAACATAAAATTCGTACAACATAAAAAGTTCCGAAGATAGGGGAAATTTGCTTAACATAACCGGCTATGGGGAAAATCCGTACAACATAAAACTGGGATTACTCCATTTTCAATGCATTCCTATGGGAATTTGTATAAAGGAAAATTTGCTTAAGATAATTCTATTTGGAATGAATTAATTCCTTTATACAAGGTACCACTGTACATTGTCCCCTCCCCCATGAAATGCAAAAGAAACCATTTAATTTAATACAAATAGCTGTTTAGAATTTGACATACTTGTCATAATTATTTGCCTTTCCCCCGAGTTTTATTTAGTTTCAGTAATACAAAAAAAGGCAAAAGAAATTAACAGAGTTAACCGGACACTATATTTGCCACTACAGTAGGACCCCCGTATCCACTGATTCATTATCCACTGATTCAGTTATCCACAGCTGGCAGAGGAAAAAATTAAATAATTCAGCAGCCACAAAGTAAGCTGTAAAGCAAGCTGTTGTCACAAACAGCAGCTGTAAAGCAAGCTATTGTCACAAATAGCATCTGTAAAGCAAGTTACTGCCAGGAATCAGCAGTTTGGGGGTGGGTGGACAGGCCTTCACTTTTATCCATGGTTTTCATTATCCACTGGAAGGCCTGGAACCAATCCCTAGCGGATACCGGGGTCCTACTGTATTACATTCTACTTCTTTTTATCAAGCCATTCTTATTCGCTTATCTATCCATACATAGATATCAAATTACTTTATCACTTTTACAGAACATTTTGCATATTCAAGATTTTATGTAGTTGATTGGAGCCACATATAAAACAGTTTCCATTTCTCATTTTGTGTTCGTTTTGTGTTTCTAACGCATCTGAGAGTTTCTATATTTCTGAGAGTTTCTATATTTCTGCTGAATTCAGTATTTTCCCCATCAAGCCTTCCTTTGTTGGGATTTCAAAAATTTTCCAATATATGTCATACAAAATTCTTGCAGCCATCAAGATCATAATAACTAAGTTGCTATTAACCTTATCTATAAAATAAATATTATGTAAAAATGGTTCTGGATTAACTGGAATTTCATATCCATTATTTCCTGAATTAAAACCTTCACCATTTTCCAATACATTTGTGCTTTTTTTCATGACCACCCCATATGATAAAATGAGCCTTCATTGATCTTACATTTCCAACACCTTTTGGATAAATTCTGGTTCATTTTTGCTAATCTACTTGGACTTCCATACCATTTATAGAACGTTTTGTATACATATCATTTAAAGCTTGTTGGTCTAGTAAGTTTTATGTTACATTTCCATATAGATTCGCATTGTTCCATTGTAATATTATGTGTGCCCTGTATTTTGAGCCCACTTGTTTGTCTTTAATGTGCCACACACAAACACTTTTGTTTTGTTTCTTTGGATACTGTCTTTCCAGGTAACTACTGCCAAGAAACGTTAATGGCCTCATCTCGTTGCAAACTAGAAATTGCCCATCTGTCAAAATTCTCCAGTGGACCACAGCCCTCATAGCACAGCAATTAGTCAGGGAGATAATTTAGGGTTTCGGTATGTGCCCTTGCTTCAGGCAGGTCAGCGGCATTGCATAACAGCCTGTTATTTAACGTGAAGACCAGAAACAGAGAGGAAATAAGAGGGAAGATAGGAAAGGGGGGAGGTTCCCAGAGCTCTTAACTGTCTCTACCTTTAGGCAGCTGTCTCTCCTGGAACCCTTCCTTTTATCCTCTTCTCATCTATCAACTTTCCATTTCTCTTTCATACGCATTTCGTCTTAAAGACCAGCAAGGGTTGCCTTCCCTTTGCAATATATTTAAACATCACCCTAATGTTTTGGTGCAGTAGCAGAACCCTTTGAAACTTAAATTTATCAGCTGATCACTTTTTAAAAAAACCCTCCCGTGGTTTAGTTGCCAGGCTTTCCTAGAGTAGCTTACATAGAAGAGTCTCTCTGGCTTTTGGACTGAATGACACGACACAAAAGGAGCAAGTTTGGGGAGGGAAGAAGGGAAGAGCGTTCTTCGTGACAACGTTCTGTCCAATTTATTTCTGTGGATAAGAGAGGCTCCTTCTGAGTGGCTCCTTCTCTAGTGGAGGAATGGGACATTCTTTTGTTCTGGATCAGTGGTTCCTAACCTTGGGTCCTCCCATGTCCTTGCACTACAACTCCCATAAATCCTGGACAGAACACCTAGCAGTGAAGGCTTCTGGGAGTTTTAGTTCAATGGTATTTGCGTACCCATGATTGGGAGCTACTGGTCTAAATGTTCTCCTTGGGGCTGCAAGGGCAGGAGCTTTCCAGGGGCTGCTGGTAGGGAGCCCCAGAGTGTGCTGCCTTTCCATTTTAATTAATTAATTCATTTAATTCATTTAATTTAATTAATTCTTTTAAGTTTTTAGGTACTATTATATATCAAGATTTAAAATGGTCATTTAACATTAGGAGCATTATTAAGAAAGCACAACAAAGAATGTTTTTTCCGCATCAACTTAGGAAGTTGACTGCCAAAAGAACTGTTGATTCAATTTTATCTATCAACAACTGTTCCTCTATAACTGTCTTGTTAATTCTGTGACTAAGCATGACAGATATAGACTTAACGGATAATTGGAACTGCAGAAAAAATAATTGCTACTAATTTGCCATCTATTGTGGAATTGTATACCACATGAGCTAAAAAGAGGGCGATGAAAATATATACAGATTCCACACATCCTGGACATAATCTGTTTCAATTGTTACCCTCAAGGCGATGTTTTAGGGCATTGCATACTAGAACAACTAGATATAAATATAGTTTCTTTCCAAGTGCTATCAAACTGTTGAATAATTAATTTTTACTTCTTTTCTTCCTTTTTTAATAATAGGTTATATTGTGTTGTTGGACTGTGTTTTTATTGTTGAATATATGATTCTTATATTTCCTTTTTGTATATGGAGAACATTTTTTACCAAAACAAATTCTGGGTGTGTCCAACCACACTTGGCCAATAAAAGGAATCTGATTCTGATTCTAATTAATTAATACATACATAGAATCATAAACTCATAGAGTTTGAAGAGACCTCAAGGGCCATCCAGTCCAACCCCCTGCCATGCAGAATCCCCCATCAAAGTACTCCCGACAGATGGCCATCCAGTCTTTGCTTAAAAGCCTCCAAAGAAAGAGACTCTACCACCCTCCATGGCAGCAGATTCCACTGCCGAACAGCTCTAACCCTCAGGAAGTTCTTCCTAATGTTCAAATGGAATCTCTTTTCCTGTAGTTTGAAACCATTGCCCCGAGTCCTAGTCTCTGAGGCCATAGGGAAAAAACTGTTTCCTCTTCAATATGACAGCCTTTCAAATATTTAAACGTGGCTATCATATCTCCTCTCAGCCTTCTTTTTGGAAGGCTAAACATTCCCAGCTCCCTAAGATGCTCCTCGTAAGACATTCTAGATTGCCAGCTGACAAGCCCAAAACACAGCTTGTGTTAGAGGACCATGTCTCTCTGTGTGAGGAATTTGATGATGACTCAGTTCCCGTGGATTGAATTCAGCTCATGGACTTTCCGGTTCCTCTTGCTCTCAAAGCAGAAAAGGGAGCCTCCAGTTTGTCTGATCGCTGAGTCCACAGAGAAGTCTTCCATGTTCTCTCCAGTCATTGACTAGGAATCAGAGAGATTCTATTGCCTGTTTTCAACCAGCACTTTCAGAAAGTCTTGGGAACACTAGCTAAGAGCTTGTCACTTTCCTGCACATTCCCTGCACACAGGTCAGCAAGTCATAGATCAGTGTTGGCAAACGTAGAGCACAGGTACCAAAGGTGGCACTCGGAGCCCTTTCTGTGGGCATCCAACGTTGCCCCTTCACAGCCACCTGTATTCAGGTAAAATTGCTGTATTGGCACTTTGCGAAAAATGATTGGGTTTTGAATCACAGTTTGGCCACTCGGTCTCTAAAAGGTTTCCCATCACTGGCCTAGATCCTAGCTGAAGAGCCAGGCAGCAAAGCTCCGCTTGGCCCTTCAGAGGAAAGCAAAGTGTGCTGCTTATATACTGCCCCATAACTCTTAAAGGTCTCACTTGGCGGTTTAGAATTTAATTATTAAGGGACGGAGCCTCCCTTTCTAACTGCACCCTTAGAGGCATTGCTATATGGGCCAATTAGAAATGGGCATGAAATGGAAAAATAGTGTTTCATTTTGTTTCTTTAGTAGTTTTGTTTTGTTTCATTTGTAACAATTTTAAAAGTAGTTTCATTACAAAACAAAACGAAATGAAATGAAACGCTATGCTCTCTTGGGTCCTAAAGGACCAAAATGGCAGGGAAGCTTCCTCAAGCTCTTCCCTGTATGCCCCTGAAATTTGGAAAGGTTTGGGGTTTAGGGGGCTGAGTTATCAAGCTCCAAAGGGGGTGCCCCAAGCTGCAGAGGCATTATGGCTAATCACTCACCTACGGCTTGACTTCCAAAGTTCAGATTCCTTGAGGAAGCTTCCCTCCCATTTCCTCTAGGATGAATCATTTTCTTCTAGAGGGGAAAAATCTGTTTCATTACAAAACAAAACGCGTCCTACCATTTTGTTACCTAACAAAGTAATTCGCTACTTAGCAAAACGACAAAACAGCATTTCGTTTTTTTGTTTCATGCCCGTCTCTAAGGCCGATGTCTTTGCATTTTCCAAGTCTTACTTCATTTGAATAACTGTGTTCTGCTTACTCACGTGCAACTCATCCTTTCATGCAAATCAAATCTTCCACTTTATCTAGAACTAACCATTACTGAATGCTGAATGTGAAATACCTACTGGTAGTAGAAGGATGGAAATGTGTAGCTACTTGTTTTTTAATGGAATGAATGAGTTGGAGGACAATATTACTCCAGGCCTTCCAAGAATTAAACCAAGATGATTGACTGAAGAGGAGACCAGAGGGAGTTGATTTTCATTTTATGCTGGGGCATCGCAAATGACAGAACTTTAGGTGGTGATGTGCCCCACAAACTATTATTTCTGATGTAATATGTTGCAGAATTGGACACAGAACGCCTCCAAGTGTTGTGGTATTCATGCTCTGCTCATGGGTGTGACAAATTGGAATTTGGCTAACAGAAGTCAAACAAGTCTAGGCAAGAATGTTGGTTTTCCCCAGGAACTAGCTAATCAAAGTGCAATAAGAGCCAATCAAGCTCAGTTACAGAGGTACCAGGAATTGTTTTAAGTAGTAAGTGCAAATCTGGGGGGGGGGGGGCAATGTAATACAAAGGGACCTCAAGGTCACTGAGGGTCTCAACTTGAGAGCGGCACAAACTGCCAGTTCAGCAATTTGTGTCGATTTGTTTCTTGGCCGAACAGGTGCTTGGAACTGACTTTTAGTGACCCTGAAGAACTTACTGGGCAAGATAATGACCACTGTCTTTAAATCCTACTGATCAGTTTTGGTGTCAGAGATGTGCAGCTCAAACCTATTCCAGACCATCTGTACTTGAGGGTTAGAGGGAGCTACTCTGTTTGATGGGATACCCCATGTGGTATAATGGATAGAGTGGTGGATTAGGACTCAGGAGAGCTGAATTTGGACCTCTGCTGTGCCATGAAAATTCAGGGTAAGGTAGAGCTGGAACTGGTAGGACTACTTCTTAGATGTTTCACTTACTTGGAAAAGCACGATTAGGGTCACTATAAGTCATCTGGTGGCTTATAGGGGGCTTACAGGGGGCGTGGTGGCTCAGTGGATTAAGGCCTCCGAAAACTGTCAGCTGCAAAGTCGGCAGCTCGGTGGTTCAAATCCTGGGTGCCACGCAGTGGAGCGAGCTCCCGCTGATCACCCCAGCTCCTGCCAACCTAGCAGTTCAAAAACATGTAAATGCAAGTAGATAAATAGGTACCGCTGTAAAAAGCAGGAAGGTAAAACAGTGTTTCCTTGCAGCCATGCTGGCCACATGGCCATGGACTTGCACAACACTGGCTCTTCGGCTTGAATACAGAGATGAGCAATGCCCCTAGAGTCGGACATGACTAGCACACATGTGCGGGGGGAAACCTTTACCTTTTTACTAAGTCACCTGGTGGATCCTTGTATTAAGTTTACTGAGATTCCCTCCCCAGCAATGACACGTGTGAAGCTGTGGCTTGCCATTGCCACCCTTCTCTTTAAGATCCTGTACACCTGCGGTGTTTTTGGCTGCTCTGTGGCTCTGTGGTGAATGCTACAGCGAGAGCATAGTGGACACCCGGGAGTTGAGTCACATGGCAACTGGACTTCTTTTCTTGTGGGATCAAAACATTGCACTGCTCATCCCAGTAGCTTCTTCACATGGACGAAGCTGCTTGGATGAGTAGCGAAACGCTTCAATCCCAAAAGAAAAAAAAAAGTCAAATTGCCACGACTCAGCTCCAAGGGCTTCTCTGGGGTGGTGGTGGAAGGCTGCATTTGCCCCAGGTATAGCAATCTGGGGGCACCTGGAGGGGGAGCAGGAGGAGGAGGCCGTGCACCCTCCCACCGGCAGTCCTCCTTTCCCTGGGCTACAGCTTGGTAACGGGACCCACTCTGCTGCATCTCCTCCTCCTCCTCCTCCATGCGCCAGGCGAACGGTGAAGCAAGCAGGCAGGCAGGCGTGGAGCGCAGTTGCTGTGGTGACCTCCTCCCCCCTCCTCCTCCCCTTCCTCCCCTTGCTCTGAGCCCATGCACGCACCCACCCGCCCGCCCCATGTCCGCAGGATTGCCCCCCCCTTGCTGGGTGAATGTGATGGGCTTGGGGAGGGGCAGAGGGGCGCAAAAACAACATTGTCCCCAGGCACTCCAAAACCTTGCTGCTCAGCTCCCGGAAAATTTCACCTGGATGATTGAAAACCTCCACAGAGACATAATGGACAGGATTGGCAGGAAGCAGAGCCTAATCAGTTGTGTGCATGCTGTGATGAGGCCACGGCAGATCAATGACTGATCTGAGGCTCTTCAGAAGACCTCCAGAACTTCACCCTAAAGCTTCTGTAGAGCAGGTTTGGGCAACGTGTGCTCCTCTAGATATTGCAGGACAACAACCCACTCCTCCCTCCACACATGACCATGCAGCTTAGGGCTGATGGCCATTGCCACCCCTCAAAGCAGAGTGGGCAAGGTGACAACGGAGACGGCCTGGGCATTGCCAGTACCAGAGACTTCACCCGCAGTGCCCCATGTTGAGAAAGGACCTGTTAGAGCAGGGAATGGCGAGTTAAAAGGTGGCCATTGTTTTGCTTTTTCTTGGCCAGCAAACTGTGTATGAAGAGCCTCGTGGTGCAGTGGTTAAATGCCTCTACTGGAGGTAAAACTGTGCTCATGACCTGGGGTTCAGTCCCAGATAGATAGCTCCTGGTTGACTCAGCCTTCCATCCTTCCCAGGTTGGTAAAATGAGTACCCACCTTGCTGGGGTAGGGGAGGCAATGTGTAGCCTGTATACTGTAATTAAAAAACTGTAAACCACCCAGAGACTACTTGAAGTGGTATGGGGCGGTATATAAGCAGACCACTTTACTCTGCTTTGTATGGAAATGGTGGTTTCTGGATAATTAAGAAACAACGGCTTGGTAGCAGATGCATTGGTGTTTGCACACCACAACAGCCTGGATACCTATGACATAGCAAGCTGTATTTCAACAAACCGCAATTTGCTATAATATGCAAATGCAGTCAATGTATTACATAAATGAGAGGGCTCCGGCGGGTGCAAATTCACCGTGACACCTTCTTTGCTTACTTCTTTGAGTACGGAATGTCTTTTATACCTTGAACTCCTCTTATTAATGCATCCTGATTCAACCAGCAGTACAAGCAGTTTTTTCCATACCAGATGCGGCTACTGAAAGTTTTGCTATTCCTGCGGGCTTGTATTTCTGCGTGAACTGGAGAGCAGAAAAAGGGTTATTTCCTTCTTCCTTTGGCTGGCGAAAACCAGTTCTCTTTCTGGGGAGCCCAAGATATGTGCTTGTCTCAGTCACTTCCAAGAATCCACGCTTCAGCAAGCTTGGCATAAAATATATCACAGACCATTACCAGCCAAAAAAAAAAAAAAAGGCCCTTGGCATGTTTACCAAACATAGCGCCTTAGCAGCTCTTATTTTCTTTCTTCCTGAAGTTCAGACATTCTTTGGCTTCAGTTCTTCAGAAGGCAGCTCATAGCACCAAGCCGGGGAGGAAGAGATTTCAGCTTCACCGGCTGCGATTACGGAAGCAAGAGGTCAAAGGAAGTCGAAGTCTCCTGTAAGAGGAACCTCTTTTAATAAGTAACGTGTGTTTATTACATATACTGTGCCCGAAATTCATATTACAATCCTATATGGTCAGGTCAGGCATTAATGCAATGCAGAAACGCTTCCAGGAGCCAACCTGGAAAAGTCTGGAATTGGAATTGGAATTGGAATTGGAATTGGAATTGGAATTTATTGTCATTGTATAAATACGAGATTAAAATGTGCCATCCAGTCAGCTCATTCACACATCCCAGTATAAAAATCCAAGACATAAAATCTACCATTTAAGAACAAAACAGCCATACACATGCTCCTACATTCACACACAGAACATCAGTTATACTCATTTAAAACTGACATAAAAACCAAGCATACACACACCACCCTACACTCTTTCACCTGACAGCATTCATACCCAATACATAAAAAACTATGATTTAAAAAAACAACAGCCATACACAATCCCCCATACAATATATATGTTACACATTCAACACTGATATTACCCGTCAACTTAATTTTTAACAGTTTGGTGGATTTCAAGGTCTGCCCAGTGATTTGGCCATCAGGATTGGAACGAAGTAATTCCACACTCACAGGGCTGCAGTCCTTGACACAACATTTGCTAGGGAAGGAGTAGGGAACCGCCAGCTTTGAGGCAGAATTTCCCTTTCCTAGCATTCTGCTCTAGGAACTGCAGATGCCACATTGACCATGACCCCAAATGTTTGTGTTTTTGCCTGGTTTCCTACATACAGTGGACCCTCGTATAACAAGCAGTGTGTTTAACAGAAAAACTGCTTAAAAGAAAAAAAAGTTACAGAGATCGGGGGAAATTGCTTAACAGAATTGCCCATGGGGCAAATCCGTACAACAGAAAAACAGTTGGGATTAGGGATTAATCAGTTTTCAATGCATTTGTTTGATTGAATTTCATTTGGAATGAATTTTAATTCCTTTATACAAGGCACCACTGTATAAATTTGCTCCCACTTCTAAGGTTTGAAATGCCTAAGCCTCTTCAAACTCCCTGTTCTTAACTTGAATATGCCTTAAATGTTCTGGGCTGTATATTGTCCCTCATTATTGTAAGCCACCTTGAGTCCTTTTCCAAGGAGAAAAGTGGGGTAAAAATATTCTAAATAAATAAATAAATAAATAAATAAATAAATAAATAAATAAATAAATAAATAAATAAATAAGCCTCGCATATGCCTGAATTTCTGGTCTGGCCCTACCAGTGGAATGTGCATCAATAAACTGCTTCCAAATTTATTCCTATAATTGATACAGACTTCGTGCATGCCATGCCCCCCCCCATGTGTCCAGTGATATTGGATATGTTCCTGTGTGTATACCCGAGGATGCAGAATAGATTTCCAGATGGCTTCAGATGGGTGATGGCTTTCTCTGCGGTTGCTTTGGAACACCAGCTGGGGAATACTAAGGTGGCCCCCATCTTGATGTCCTACCATCCATCTAAGAAATTTTTATTTAGGCAGTCCTTGGTATATGAAAGGCAAGGAAGGAACCTGAGAATGAATGTGGTGAGTTCTCTGTATTCAGCATAATAAACTGTGATTTGCCTTTCAGCCAAGATCTTTTAAAATGTTCTAATCTTAATTGTGCTTTAGCATCATAACTGGCTTAATTGTATTTTAATATGTGCACCTGATGCTACTAAGTGCTACTGTGTTTTAACTATATTGTTAGCTGTCTTGGATCCGTCTTGGGGAACAAGTCCTGCTGGTTGAACAAAATAGATGGTATACTCATGCCCAAAGATCCGATCTACTGGTGACTAATGTTGTGCAGTCACCAGAATAAATAGCTAAAGAAACAATGAGTTACATGGATCAAAGAGTGGCATGAATAACTTTCTAGTCACACCCTAACTTTCAGGAGCCATTTGGATAAAAATCATGACACGCCTCACCCTCCTTTGGGAACCCAGTGGCAAAAGGACATGGTGCCATCCGTAAGCATCTTCTGTTCTATATCTGCCTTTTTTCTGCACTTTTCTTTGGCAGTTTGATCTGATTGGTGGATTTCAAGGTTCTAGGGGGGAAACGAAGTTATGTGTTTCACCTCTAAAACAAACCATGGTTTATGTTGGCTTGAGAGCTCACATGGTGTCTACGTGTGCATTTATCCGTTCTTTCTTGCACGTGCACGGTAATGTGTGACTTCTAGAGTGGGTTAATTTACAGCTTCCTGTTATGTCTGCACCGAGAAACAGTCATCTCAACGTGGACGACTAACCAGGTTATGAATTAATGAATGAAGCTGTGGTTTAATAGTCTGATTGGAAATCAGGAGATTAAACAGTTTTCTTGGTTTCAGACGTCATGGAAAACTGTCATTTTTCCTAACTATGGTAGTTTTACATTGCCTGCATGAAGAAGGTGGAGCAAAGGCATTGAGGAAACACGCTGTCCAACATTTTTTATTGGACCAGGACTGTTATGTTTGAACTGGACCAAAGTGACCTCCTCACTCTAACTTCTGCCAGGGCTGAGTGTATATCTGCAGGCAATTCATACAGAATAAGAACAGGCATTGCATGTCTTCCAAATGTTTTTTGTTGCTATTCCTGTTTGCTCTCAGCAGCATTAGCCAATGGTAAAGGCTGGTTGAGATTGTTGTTATTGTAATTGGATGTGTAGCCTACCCTTTTTTTCATAAGAGCACAGAGTGGCTGTCGAGTTACATTAAACCACACAGTTTAATGTAGCTTGACAGTTTAAAAAAAACCACACTGTTTGGTGTAGCTTGGCAGCCAGTTTCCACAGTTAAAAATCACAAAACACAAATATCCAAGATCCTAAATTACCAGCATTTGCTATATACAGTACTGTATACAGTTGCAAGAAACAGTATGTGAACCTTTTGGAATTTCATGGTGTTCTGCACTGATGCATCATGTAATGTGATCTGATCTTCCTCTATTATGTCAGGTATGTCCAAACTTTGGCCCTCCAGATGTTTTGGACCACAACTCCCACAGACCTTTGTCATTGGCAATCTAAGCTTAGAATTCTGGGAGCTGTGGTCCAAAACATCAGGAGGGCCGACGTTTGGACATGCCTGCTCTAAGTCAAGTGTACCTAAGTCAAGTGTACATGGAAGATCAGAATTATTTGGTGCTATCATTCTAGACACATTATATTTGTAATAGTTATTTCCAATCAAGTCAATTCTGACTTGTGCTGAGCCTTTCCATGGTGTTCTAGGTAGAGAGCCTTCGGGGGAAAGCAAAAGTTTGTAAGTGGTTCGTCATTCCCTTCTTCTCGGAGCGCCCTGGAACTGAGCAGCTTTCCCAAGATCACATAGGGTGGCTCTTCTACCGGAAGGCACAGGGAGGAATCGAACTCCTAGCTCTCTGGGTCTGGAGCCAGGCGCCTACCTATTTATTATTTATTATTATTTATTTGTTGCATTTTTACACCACCCATCTTCCAGAAGGTACTCTGGGCGGTTTACAGACGAGGATAAAACAACAATGTATAACAGGTGAGGGAAAGGGGAGAGAAGAAGAAAAAACTACTGTACTAGGATAAAGAGGGGGAAACCCTCCACAAGAGGCGGCGTGGGCAAAAAAAGAAGAAGAATTAAATGAAAAGGTCGCTGTGTTTGCTCATAAGTATTCAAAACAATGCAAAGAGAGTGCTGTAAAATATAAATCAGACTCTCACTTTCCTCCGAAGGCATGCCTAAGTGGACATACTTAGAAGACCAGCTCCTGAAGGACAGGAGGGGTGGGGGGGCATATGAAACAAAAATAGGGAGGCAACCATTTCTCTGATTGAAGCTGGATTCCTAACCAAGGTGCCACAAACGACATTTGACGGGTCACAAGACGGCCACTCACGCCTCATAAAGAATCGTTTGGCGTTTTCATTGAAAGCAAGTCTGGCACAAATACTGCCAAATAATTTCTCTCATTTCCCCCTCAGCTGGATGTGTACTTCAGAATCTTATTATTTTATGCCAACTCACAAATATTTGAGCATACAAGTGTTTCTCCCCAGTACGTTTTCCTGCACCTGAACAATCAGACGAGGCCTGTAATGTAGGCTATACAATCGGCGACAGGCGCACCCTGTCAGAGGGGAAACAAAATGGCTTCCCGATTGCTTTTATTTTTATATGTCCAGTTTCCCTTATATCAGATTAGGATTCTAGTTTCTAAGCAGCTGCTTTCGACACGGGGAAATGCCAAGGTCTACAGAGAAAGAAGACCTCTGCTAAGAGCTGGCTGTCTTGGAGAATAGGGTTGTCACATTCTCCATGAGGGAGAGACTATTCAGCCACATCCTTCCCTTTGCCCCCACCGCCCCCAGTTAAACTGGGAAGCACGCAAAACTAGGGACTGAATCTCTGGTTCAAGTCCGAGCAGGAGGGGCCAAAACCGGGCTATGAGACAGCGGTGGCTCTCTGTACGTGTGAATAACCGGATCTCTTCTACTCCTCCCCAAGTGATCCTGGCTGAGGTCAGACCCTCCTGGCGTCGGGGCTATAATCTTAGCGTCTCTGACCCTTCATTAACCCTCAGAGCTTGAAGACACGCCAAGGGAGGAAGAGCGTGTTACACAATGCTTTCGTTTATGTGCGGCTGGCCCAACCAGTCAGCGCCAGCTGAGTCCCTAATCCAGCCCTTCAGCCTTTACCCCATGCAGGGTGTTGCAGACAGACATGGACATCCCACCACCCGCACCCCCAAGACCAAAACAACAATTGTGCTTTGGGAAGTAGGAATTATTGGACGCCAGGCGAGTTATTTCACCCGTTTCCTGGATTTAGGGTTGGGCCGTCAGGAGCTTTGTCCAGAGAGCGTGCTAACCAAGGAGCAGAGAGAATACTGTGAGAGAGTGAGGCGCAATTTAAGTCACAGCTCTTTGACTGTATTTTGCCGAGTAACCAGAAAGAAGGAAGAAAAAGCAGGAAGATATTCATTGGGTTACAGAGTGAAAAGAGAACAAAGCATGAGTAAACACAATGACCAGATTCCTAGTGGATATTTATGCTAATGTATGTGTAGCAAGTCCCTGTTGTGTTCCTCATTGTGTGCCCAGTAACAACATTTAGAATCAATTCTAAATCATGTTTGAAAGCAGAAAAGCACAACAATGCATTCAAACACACACACACACACACACACACACACACACACACACACACACGAACCCTCTCAGACAGACAGTTGCTAAAGCAAAGGATGGCTAAAGAGAGAAGTCGAGAATCATAGAATCAAAGAGTTGGAAGAGACCTGGAGGACCATCCAGTCCAACCCCCTGCCATGCAGGAACCTCCATCACAATATTTCTGACAGATGGCCATCCAGCCTCTGCTTAAAAACATCCAAAGAAGGAGACTCCACCACCCTCCGTGGCAGCATATTCTACTACCAAACTGCTCTAACCCTCATGAAGTACTTCCTAATGTTCAAATTGAATATCTTTTCCTGTAGTTTGAAACCACTGCCCCGAGTCCTAGCCTCTGAAGCCATCTACTTGTGGAAGGACAACAAAGATGGGGCCTGCCTGGCCTCCTGTGTGAGGGAGTTCCAGATTCTGGGAGCACCAAGAGAAAAGGCCCTATCATGTGTTCCCTTCCAAATGCCTCTGCAACAATGGTGCGATCAAGAGAAAGGCTTCCCCTGATGACCTTAGCATCTAGATAAGCTCCTAAAGGGAGAGATGGTTCTTGAGACGTTTTGTAGGCATGCCATTTAGGGATTTATAGGTTTAAACCAGCACGGAAATGGATTGAATTTTATGGTTCTCTCTTGAAATCACCTATCATAATACGTTACAAAGGGATTTTAAGAATCCAAGTGTTTGCCATTAAAGGGGGCAGGCGAGAAAAATAATGGAAAAACAGGAATAACACAAGTTGTTTAAAAAATCCAAGAAGTAGTGGTAGTGACGGTAAACTACTTTATAAACGGCATATCACTTTTGAAAAAGTAATTTTCCAGATTCACAGACGGAGTACATTTCCATCTCTGTTGTGCATGTGCTCATCCTATTGTGTATGAACAAGTCACCCTTCTGACTCAGCCTCATTAATTCAGCAGTAAAATGGGAAAACTACTGGACTGTGTAACATAAAGATTTGCCCGTTGCCACACTTCTGCTTGCTGCCCGGTCTTTATTACTTCTAAGCATTTAGCAGCTGCCTAAAAAGAGAGTAAGCAAATAAAACTTTTTCTCTGGTGTCAAAGCCGGGAACAAAAACTCCTGATCCCAAACTGGGCAATAAAAATGAGAGCTGATGAAAAACAGAAGAGAAGAAAATTACAATATTCTGGCCACAAAATTCACAACAACAAATAACCATCTGCTACAGTTTATCTTTCAAGGAAAAATAGATGGGAAGTATAGCTCAGTCAGAGCATAGAAGAACATTCTGGCTTAAGAACTTAAGCCAACGGTTTGCAGTGAGCCTAGCTTCTCTATTTAGAATAGCTTTAGATAAAAAACATATCATGCTACTGATCACTAATGTTCTATGAGGACAAGGCATTTGAAGAAGAAGATGTTGATGATGATGATGATGAAAAACACAGGAGCTAAATAGGGAGAAACCTAATCTTCATAGTTCCCAAGCACCAAAAACTGGGGAAAGCATTTTGCAAACATGAATGTTTATTGCCTTGAACTCTTACATAAGCTACAAATGTAATAAAGGGAACAAGAAGCTTCTTTAATAAACTACAGATCCAGCACATAATGTTTGAAATCTTTTTTAAAAAATAACTTAATGCCATTCAAGGTTGGTGATATCAGCCGCCCCTGCAATCTTTTGGGTGCAAAACATTTGCAAATTCCCACCTGAAGGTCCCAAGGCTCCTGTGGAATTGCTTTCACTGGGGGGGGGGGGGGGGAGTGGGAGCAATGCTTGGGGGGGACAAGAAGTCTTTAATTTCCTAAAAGCAAAGTGTGTTACTTATATACTACCCTATAGCATTTAAACCACTCTCTGGACAGTTGCATCTAGGTAAAAAAAAATGAACTGCACAGATATAGGATAGGAGACACCTGGCTGGAAACTAGTACAGGCAAAGCCCTTCCTCTTCAGGCAAGCTTTCCCTGAATGAGGGACTACCTATTATGCAACTTTATATGGATTATCATGTATGATTGCATTGATTGATTTCATAAGAACACTAATGTTTTCCATGTAGCTTTTCACTCCTCATAATGGATTTTTATTTTCTTCTTGTGTGCTCTTTGTAGCTCTACTGTTACCTTTTAACGTTCCAAAATGCCTCTTCTAATTCCCTGTTCTTAATTTGAATATGTCTTAAATGTTCTGGATGGTATACTGTATTGTTCCTCATTATTGTAAGCCACATTGGGTCCTTTTCCAAGGAGAAAGGTGGGGTTAAAAATAAATAAATACATAAATACATAAATACATAAATCTGAAAGAGATCTGGGAGTCTGGGTGGACCACAAATTGAACATGAGTCATCAGTATGAGGTGGTGGCCAAGAAAGCCAACATGATTCTCGGTTGCATCAACAGAAGCTTCGTGTCTAGATCAAGAGAAGTGATGGTACCACTCTATTCTGCTCTGGTCAGACCCCACCTGGAGTACTGTGTCCAGTTCTGTGCATCTCAATGTAAAGAAATATGTTGACAACCTTGAACTGATCCAAGGGAGGGCGACCAGGATGGGTAAAGGTCTGGAACAAATGTCTTACAAGGAGCGGCTTAGGGACCTGGGAATGTTTAGTCTCACAAAAAGAAGGTTGACAGCAGATATGATAGCCCAGTTTAAATATTTGAAAGGATGTCATATTGAAGAGGGGACAGGTTTGTTTTCCATGGCTTCAGAGACTAGGACTTGGAGCAATGGTTTCAAACTACAGGAAAAGAGATTCCATTTGAACATTAGGAATAACTTCCTGATGGTTAGAGCTGTTTGGCAGTGGAATATGCTGCCACGGAGGCTGGTGGAGTCTCCTTCTTTGGAGGTTTTTAAGCAGAGGCTGGATGGCCATCTGTCAGGAGTATTTTGATGGGGGTTCCTGCATCGCAGGGGGTTGGGTTGGATGATCCTCGAGGTCTCTTCCAACTCTATGGATTCTATGATGCTATGATCATTTAATTATCGTATGTAGGCTACACATTGCAAACCCTCCCCCTCGAGCTAGGTACACACAGTTCACTGCATTTGTAAGCACGATCAAAGACAGATTGAAATGAAAATTTCACCCATCCCTCTAAGTACCCCCCTAGTAGAAGGGCAGAATAAACCCAGCAGAGCACCTTCGTCCTCCACCCACTGCCATGATTTATTGGTGGGACCAGCTGCATTTCTGCAAAAAGCTCTTCTTAATGTCATCCTGGCCTTCTTTTCAGGAAGTTCAAGCAAGGGCCTCAGAGCTTCCCTGTGTCTGTAGATGTTTATATTGGAGTGTCCTTTGAGTGCCAAAAGAAGCCCAACTGTAAAAATAAACACATAAATGATGTCATTCTTTTCTCATTTTGGCTTTTCTCTTTCTTTCTCCTGCTGCGGCCTCTTCAATAAGAATGTCACTTCTTAATTCCAAGCAAAAGCCAGCAGATGATAATAGAAGGCCCCAAGATCCATGTCAGGTCAAGACAGCCATGCATGCAATCTTGTGACATTTATGGCTGGTTGAATCAAGACACACTTCTAATATGGATGCTTGTGTCATTATTATTATTATTACTACTCTGAAGAGTTGCTAGAAAGTTAAGGGCATAAGAAAAGTTGTGCTAAAGGGTTTTATATCATAGGATCATAGAACGGTGAAGTTGGAAGGGGCCACACAAGGCCATCAAGACCAACCCGCTGCTCCAGGCAGGAATACAGATATCTATCTATCTATCTATCTATCTATCTATCTATCTATCTATCTAT